>VZUI01021677.1:0-110223 GCA_013401135.1 Cettia cetti
GGAAAGGAAAGGAAAGGAAAGGAAAGGAAAGGAAAGGAAAGGAAAGGAAAGGAAAGGAAAGGAAAGGAAAGGAAAGGAGGCAATATTATATGTCATGGAATGTCTCTGCTGGGCTGTGTCTCATGGGTTGAGATAAAGACCGTTTAAGAGGTAAAGCAAAAGCCGCACAAAATTAAAGCATTCACCACTTCCCATGGACAGGCAGATGTTCACCTGTCTCCAGGAGAGCAGAGCTTCATCACACAAAATGGTGACTTAGAGAGACAAACATCCTTCTGGATGCCCCCTTCCTTCTTTCCCCAGCTTTCTATGTTGAGCATGATGCTATATGTTGTGAAATGTCCCTTCAGTCAGCTGTGGTCAGCTGTCCCAGCTATGTCCCCTCCCAACTCCTCGTGCACCCTGAGCCTCCTCGCTGGTGGGGTAGGCTAAGGAGCAGAAGAGGCCTTGCTTGGCTTTGTGTAAGCCCTGCTCAGCAGTGACTAAAACATCTCTGTATTGTCCACATCATTTTCATGACAAGTCCAAAACACAATCCCATATCAGCTCCTAAGAAAAAAATTAACTACATCCCAGCCAAAGCCAGCAAACATACACACAGATTTATTGAATTTTGTTGCTCTGCTGCTGTTGTCCAATTTGATTGAGTTGATCTCTGCAATATAGAAGGTGTCACTTACCTTTTTCGTAGTTAACATTCACTTCTGTATATCTCATGTTAGTGTCAAGGTTTAGAATTTCTCTAAATACCTCAGATACTATTTTTTCAATTTTTTTATTATTATTCTATAATAAAGCTGTATATAAGCATATTATCTGTGCGTACAGAATTGGCGATTCATATGTATTTGCTTTAGATAAACAGGATTTCTGAACTTTTATATACACGTTTATTTTTGATCTTTCTGATTTTAGGTTTTTCTCCTGTTTCAAGAGGCTGAAGATAAAAACAAACTTCTGCGAACTGTGGCTGGTGCAGGTTTGGACAGTATCAGTAACCTAAGAGCTACATGGGATAAATTTGAATTAATGATGGAAAGCCACCAGCTTATGATTGCTGAACAGGTAGCAATGAGAGATGAAAATTTAACCTGAAAATGTTGAATTTATTTTTAATGTGTCTGAAAGAATACATTCTTCTTAGATTAAATCCATAAATATTATCAGTTCAATAATAACATAGTCATTACTGAGTTGAGGGAGAGCTGTCTAAGGAAGAATACTTAGACTCTTAAGCAGTAACTGGTAACTCAAGCATTGCCTAGGGGAAACTTTCAGTGAACTGATGCTGAAATAAATGTTGTATTGTTGTAGTTCTGTCTCAAAACAATTTTCTGGTGACAGAAATGGCTTAATAAATGCTATGGTTAACAGAGTATAACAGTTTAAAGGTAGCATTTTTATTTCTTTATCATGATTCTAATACTGATGCTTTTTATTTTCTTTTCACTTTGCTAACCTGTGCACAGTCCTGTAATTCCGGTCCATCAGCAAACTACTTAACTCATTTGAAGTTCTACTGAAGATATCAATTTGTCATACAAATACAGCAATTTATCTATGTGGTATCCGAGGCAAGCCTAAGTAGGTAGCATAGGCTGAATAAATAGGTCTCAAGTACAAGCATAATAAAAAAAAAGGTAATGAGTGCCCCCTTTAAAAGAAAAAGAAAACAAGGAGAATAAAGTTAAACTATTTCTTCAGTTATTATACAAGAACTTTTTTGAGTTTGAATTTTGATCAAATTGTCATTATCAAGTTTTGAGGTTGATGCTTTGATTTTGATCATAGTTGTAGATATAAACCATTAAGGAATGTAATTTTGCCTATTGCTTTGCAGATGGAAATGATGAAAGGAAATGTGCTTTCACGTATCAACATGTATCTTCAAGACCTGGAAAAATTTAAAGCTCGCTGGGATCAGCTAAAGCCAAGTGATGATGTCATTGAAACAGCTGGTCAGGATGTACTCGAGAAAAGTGCTCAGATGGTAAAGGAAAAAAAAAAGGAATTTGATGAACTTAAAACCATGAAAGAAAAACTCATGTATGTATGTTTATTTCCCTGTTTATCTTATTCATTAATGTATTGATCTTTTGCAGCAGTAGTATCTCAGAAAATGTTCATTAATTTTTATCACAACAGATATTGGAAGTAATTTTATTTATATTACACTTTTTTCATTAGCTTTTCAGAGTCCTTTTTGTTGATTTTACCTAACATGAATTTCTTAAACAAAGTTTTTCTAGTTGTTTTTTGGCTAAATAAATTGAGAAGTCTCTTAAGGTCTTGCGAAAGGAAGTTTGTACACTAAAGGCTTAATTCTGACTTTTGAAATTCTCACTAAGAGAAGGTTTGGCATATTGGTCCAAAAAGAACATCAATCCTCTTTTAACTTAAGGGGACAGGAGCTCATATCTCCCAGAAAGTGTCCGTGCTCATTCTTGCAGGTCTTGAGGAGGAAGTTTTCTATTTAACTTCTTACCTTGGCATGTAAATGATGGTAAATAAAATTAGCATGTTCTTTTTACCACCAGGAAGAAACTATTGATTCAAAATTATTTTTTTCCAGCTTTGATTTTGAGGACACCAATTAATTCACCTTTCTCATAAATAAAAAATAAATTAAAGTTTATGGAAAATAATTTAGAATATGGGAGAGGATTGCTGTGTAAAAGAGTTATCGCTTGTATTTCTTTATTATTTCTATTCAAGAAGGAGATTATAAGGAAATTGCAGTTAGCAGCAATAGTCTTCAATAAAGCCAATGACTTTTCTTAAAAAAGTATGATTTCTGTATGGTACCATTTCTTAAAGGTACAGAAAAATAGTGTAATGCATAACATAATGATTTTTTTATGCAGTGAAGAATGCCATCATTTTAAATTGGAAGAGCCTGACTTATCATTGTCAGAAGCTGTAAGTCAAGATATTCAGAGTTATGCACAAGTCTGGGCACTGTATGAAGAGTTTTATCAAGGTTTTCAGGAAAAAGCCAAAGAAGACTGGATTACTTTTAGGTAACATTTTGTCACTTTATATTTAATGGGCATACAAGTATGGTTGTAGTACTCTGTTGTTATGACCTTTTTATGTTTGATTTTCACACAGAAGTAAGATATATCTATTTGAAGAATTTTTGTTTAACTGGCATGACAGGCTGAGGAAGATGGAAGAACATACTGTAATGACAGTAAAGTTGCAAAAGGAAGTGGACAAATATAAAGTAAGATGCTAATTACCCTGGAAATGTTCAAGGCCATTTTGGGTGGTGCTTTGAGCAACCTGGTACAGTGAAAGGTGTACCTGCCTACAGCAGGGGAGTTGGAACCAGGTGATCTCTAAAGTAATTTTCAACCCAAATAATTCTATGATTCTTTGAATTTCAAAAAGGCCTGTGAAACAAAATATGTTTTGGTATTACTGTGTAATGTACTCTGTTCTATACCTCATTGTTCATTTCTTGTGAAAAAAAACAGTTAATATTTAACAAGCTATCTTCTGATAGTGTTTTGAACATTTCATTTACTTTTGGGAACCTTTATTTCTGGACAGTAAACAGAATGGTCGTTTCAGTTTACATAGACACATATTTACAATGAGTTGTCTTCAGAATCATACTCCCAAAATTTAAATGCAGGAACTGGAAAAATTGTACCTCAGTTTAAGAATTTAAATTTTATTTTTTTTTAATAGTATGTCACTCCATAATCAAAGAGATCCAAGTTTCCTAATGGCTAGATGGATTTACATGTGCATTTTTTCTATAGATGATAATTCCACTCCTAAAGTATGTAAGAGGAGAGCATCTTTCTCCTGACCATTGGTTGGATCTCTTTCGTCTTCTGGGCCTTCCCCGAGGCACTACACTTGAGGGTTTGCTATTTGGAGATCTATTAAAAGTGACAGGTGCCATTATAGAAAAAGCAATGGAACTTAAGGTATGAATAATTTTAAATACAGGATCCATAGTTTTTTTATGGTTTATTTTATGTGGTATATGTTGTTCCCTACGCATATATCTTTAATACTATAGAAGTAGAACTTGTGTTATATTTTTGAATGGAGTTTATTGCAAGCTTTGTAGTTTCACATGAGATCTATTCTTGCTTTTAAACAGGATTTGAATTGTCGAGCTCAAGGTGAAATCACAATCAGAGAAGCATTGCGTGAGCTTGAACTCTGGGGAGTTGGAGCTGTCTTTATGTTAACAGATTATGAAGATAGCCAAGGCAAGACGATCAGGCTTATTAAAGACTGGAAGGACACAGTCAATCAAGTTGGAGATCATCGCTGTCTTTTACAGTCTCTTAAGGACTCTCCATATTACAAAGGTTTTGAGGATAAGGTGTCCATCTGGGAAAAAAAACTAGCTGACTTGGATGAGTACCTGCAGAATTTAAATCAAATTCAGAGGAAATGGGTCTATTTGGAACCAATATTTGGTCGTGGAGCTCTACCGAAAGAACAAGCTCGTTTTAACAGAGTTGATGAAAGCTTCAGGTTAGTGTTATGTAATGCAACGTACCTTTTGTAGTGTCTTTAACATGTAGTCTAGAACATTCTTCATGGTGAAAATATGTGGAACAATTGGCATATATATGGTGAAGAAGGTCAGTGACAGGAATTCACAGGATACATATGTGTCATGACAACATATATCTGAATAAAGGTGGTAATGTTTTTCATTTAATGGGGCATATGTGAAGAAAGGAATCATGTGAAGTGTCAAAGACTGTGATCAAATCTGACAAACACAAGATTAGTCTTAGCAGCAGAAGTAGAGGTGATGTAATTATTTTTTCAAGAATCATGTTGAAGACTATCACTTTGTTCACTAAGGAAGTACACACAGAGATTTGGGAGAAATAGATGGTTTATTTGGTCCAAACAAGTCAAAAGATAAAAAAGGGAGTAGGTTTTAGAAATATGGAAAGATGTGTACCTTTATCTGTCTTGGCTTGCATTGAAATGGCTTAAACAGAAATAAAAGTCAAGAATTGAATGTTCTTGGGTCTGGGTGGAGAAATTTTAGCAAGAAACCATTGTTCTTAAATTACATTGGAGAGCCATTGAGGTAAATTCTGAAGTATTTCATCATTAGTACTGAAACTTAAAAGTTACATATCAGCTGTTTATATTACTTGCCTGTGTGTTAATTTCTATTTACTTAATTTTATATATGTCATATTTAAGTTAAAATTATAATGGATTTATGAATTCTTTTTTTTTTTTTTTCTGTCAAGATCCATTATGTCAGATATTAAGAGTGACAATAGGGTAACATCGCTGAATGCCCGGGCAGGAATAAAAAATACCTTAAGTACCATACTTGACCAGCTTCAGAGATGTCAGAAATCTCTGAATGAGTTTTTGGAGGTACAGTGAACATTAATACAGTCTTTCATAAAGAATTTCAGTAAGCTTGGGTTTAAATCGACAAAATTGATGTGCTCTGTTTTTATATAGGAAAAGCGCTCAGCATTTCCAAGATTCTATTTCATTGGAGATGATGACTTATTAGAAATTTTAGGACAGTCCACGAATCCTGTGGTTATCCAGTCTCATCTTAAGAAACTTTTTGCTGGTAATGCATTAATCTTTATTTGTGAAATTTACTTATTTCTTCAAAGCCAAATAATGTGTTGCAGTTCCTCTCTTTCCATGACTCGACACTTATTAATTAATGTTGAACTGAGAATATATTACTTTATTGATGTTTTCTGATTAATAGGCATTAATAGTGTAAGCTTTGATGAAGAATTTAAATACATAATTGCCATGAAATCTGCAGAAGGAGAAACTGTGCCACTTAGAAATAAAGTTCTTCTATCAAATGATGTGGAGGTAAGAAAATCACATCCTAGTCCAATTAAAACATCTCTGAGAAATTAATTTGTAAAGTGATTTTTGAATTTTTGCTTCTCTTTTTCAGGTGTGGCTTAATAGTTTGGCTTTAGAGATGAAGGAGACCCTGAAAAAAATGTTAATTGACTGTGTTGATGCTGGAAAAAAATCACAAGGTTCAATTGATCCATCACTCTTTCCTTCTCAGGTAGTAGTTGAGCCAGTAATGCCACTGTACAGTCATAGAATTGCCAAACAAGATATTTTTTTTTAGTTCTATGAAGAACTATACAGTTAGATTTTGAAGAAAGTAATCCAAATCAAATCCATTTTACTCATTTATCATATAGCAAAATTCTTAAAAATATGTGCTCTTATTAAACTCCTTTGTAAACATTTGAAATATTCAAGTCTTTTTACATGGCAATCTGACCACTTAAAGGAAGAGACTTGCTGTATTAGATTACATTGCAAGTTTTGGCAAAATTTTGCCAGGTTTTGAAATGGGCTTATTTGTTCTTAGAAGCATGGCAAATGTAGAGTTATGTTTAAAAATATACAATAAAATACCTAAAATATCAGACAAAGTAAGCAATTGCAAATTAATTGAAAAACTTACTAGTTTTTATATGTGTTCAGTATTTATAAAATATGATTTGAACTTTCTCTTCCAAAGATTCTTTCCTTGGCAGAACAAATTCTGTTTACTGAAGATGTTGAAAGTGCTATCAAAAACCATAATCTGCAACAATTAGAATTAGAACTCACGGCTAAACTGGACCATTATACTAGCATTGGTAGTGGCATAGAAGATACTGGGACTACAGGTATAAAAATGATAATTAATATATAATTCTTTTTTATGACTGCAGTTTTATAGTATTTTACATTCTGTTCGTTTAAACAGGAAATTATATAAATCTGTCTCAATTTGAGTTCATAAAGCTGTTACATAAAATCTCACCTTTTACAGCCAAGATTAGAACCTTTAATATTTCAAAGTAAACAAAAGGATTTTTTATTTAGATTAGAAATTATCTTGGAGAATTTATGTATTTGGAGACCTCTTTTCCTCATTTTTTAATAAGTTTCTATATTTTAGCTTATGTATCTGCTGTTTGGCAGGAAGTAGCCAAACAGTAGTTGAGGTACATTATGTTAAGCCAATATATTCGGTACAATTGTACAGGTGATTCTCTTTTTCTATATTAGACATACACATCTGCATCTGATCTAATTATTCTTGAGTACTTTTGAGGCAAAATAAGCTAGTTGTTTTCAAGACATGATTGTTCTGAATCTTACGTAGTCCAAATGGGTTAGAATAGTTATGCCTCTGGGTATTTTTTCCTCTCTTTTGACAGGAGGTGGGGCTTTCAGTGCCTACCTCAGATAAAAAAATCTACACTGTAGCTTAGGTGAGATGTCTTTTATCTTAGGTATAAAATGACTCAATTTGGTATGTAGTTGATAATCTTCCACCACATTTGACTAGCTGCTTACTGCATTAAATTCTAGTTTACAATTTGTGAACTGTAAACATCTGATACATTAATTAGAAATAGGATTTATATCACCTACCTCCAGAAGTCTGTAAGTTTAGTTCTTTATCTGAGCTCCCTTTCTGTACTCTTTCAATAGCTGTTTGAGAAATTTCATCAGTTACAGGGGAGTGTTCATTTCATCTATTGTATAATACATTACATTAATGTTTTAGTTTGGAAAATAGGTGAGATTTTGAAGTTGTGATTATTCTCACTTACTTTGCTTTAATTCCCATCATGAATGGTATAGAAGCACACAAACTGGATTTCTTTCAATGAAACTAAATTAAACAATATGTTCTAAGAGTACATTTAATGCACTCAATCTCTTAATGAAATTTCACTCCACATCACCATAGTTACTCTGAGTAAAATCACCAGAGTGTGTGTAGTATGGTTTTCAGATGCTGAGCAGATCACTCAGCATGTCGGGCCACATTGATTGCTGGAGTGGACATGGCTTTTAACACTCTTGGCATAAATTGCATTGCAGAAAAGCCTCACCCTCTCCTTTTTCCTCTCCCCCTCTCTGTCCCCCTCTCCTCTGTCTTACCTTCCCCCACCATTTAGAGGCAGAAAAAATCACTTCAAAATGACTAAAGTAACATGATTTACATTGTTTGTCAAGATCATATTTTATGCTGCTTGCTTTAGAAAGCAGAAAATCTTAATATAATTCAAACAAGAACTAAATAAAATCGGCTGGTAATACAAAGCAGCACAATGAACTTGTGAATGGGTAACGTGTGTCTTTTTTGCTACACTGATGTGATTTTTTTCTTTTGGTGTGATTATTTGCAGAATCTGGAATCCTTGAACTCAAGCTTAAAGCTCTGATTCTTGATATCATTCATAACATTGATGTGGTGAAACAGCTGAATCAAGCTGAGGTTCACACTGTTGAAGACTGGACTTGGAAGAAGCAGCTGAGATTTTATATGAACGACCAGAAATGTTATGTTCAGATGGTAGATGCTGAACTCCAGTATACTTATGAGTATCAGGTGTGGTATTTTATGTAGTGGCTTTTATATATGAGTTTCTCATTTCATACATGCTGTTGATTGTCTCCTAACTGTTGTCATTTTTCTAGATTTTGTTATGTCCTTAACATGCTAATTTATACATACTATTAAAAGACAGGATAATAACTTTCATTCCTGATGCTGATGGGGCAATTATAAGTTGTATCAATGTAGCTGCATTATAATATAACTATTTTTTAATATGCTTGCTTTTATATATCCGAGTGCAGTTTCATCTGTGGTTGTGAAAAAATTTGAACAATACATTGGCATTTGATATAAAACCAGGACATCTTTGTGAACAAATTCATATTCTTAATGAGACAGAAATTTTGGCTGTTGCTTTATATTACCAAATTAATTACTTATGAATAAAATGAATGAAATTAAATTGCCAGTATTTTCTGTCTTCCAATCAATATAATTTGTTTTGTTTCTGCAGGGGATTTCCCCAAAACTTGTTTATACACCTTTGACAGATAAGTGTTACCTAACTCTTACTCAGGCCATGAAGATGGGCCTTGGAGGAAATCCCTATGGTCCAGCTGGAACTGGGAAGACAGAATCAGTAAAGGCCTTGGGTGGGATTCTTGGAAGACAAGTATTAGTCTTTAATTGTGATGAGGTGAATATCGTGTTGTTTAATTTAAGAAATGGTTATCTGTACCCATACTTCATAAAGCAATATTATATTTCCAAAATAATATTAAAATTATAATAAATTTTATTATAAAATTACTATTATTATTAATATTAGTTGTAGTAGTTGTAGTAATAGTTGTATTGAAATTATTCTGGAAATTATTCTGATAATTTGTCAGCTGCCATTAGAAATTTGTGGATATTTTCAAGGACCTGCTTTTTAGTGGATAGAAATACATTCTTTTATATTTTCTTGTTATTTTAATTTTGACAACACTGTTTTCAATTTCAAGGGCATTGATGTGAAGTCAATGGGACGCATATTTGTGGGCTTAGTGAAGTGTGGTGCTTGGGGCTGTTTTGATGAATTCAATAGACTTGAGGAAGCTGTATTGTCTGCAGTATCCATGCAGGTTCAGACAATTCAACATGCATTGAAGAAACACAGTCCTGCGTGTGAGATGCTTGGCAAAAAGGTACAGGAAGACTTAACTATCTTGTTCATTTTGGCCACACTTAAAAACTGACTACTCTAACTAAACATAGTCCACCCAGCGTTTTTCAATACTGTTTCATCTGACAATATATCATTACAATGCACTTCTAATGCTAGGTTGAAATGGATCCTAATTCCGGAATTTTTATCACACTGAATCCTGCTGGAAAAGGTTATGGAGGAAGACAAAAACTGCCTGATAACCTCAAGCAACTTTTCAGGCCAGTTGCTATGACTCATCCAGACAATGAACTCATTGCAGAAGTTATTTTGTATTCAGAAGGCTTTAAGGATGCTAAAATACTGGGTAGAAAATTAGTGGCTATTTTTAATCTAGCAAGGTAAGCTTTCAGCACCCCACCTCTCCCCTCCTTAGTAAAGTTACTTTTCTAATTCTTTTCCCTTTTAGCTCTTAAACCTAAATGGTTTACCATGCAGATCTCTATACAGAGATACTTTTAACTTATAACGTTAAGATACTGCAATGTATTGGGAGGTTGAGATGTCGAAGTGTCTTGAATTCAGTTACAATGTCAAGGGAGCAAATTGCTGCTCCCCCAGTATCTCACTAAATATAAAAGTGAGCATGTGAATGCTCACAAGCATTGTGTTGTATTGAACTCTTGAAATTGTTGAAATGAAAGTGCCTATTTGCTTAAAACTATGTGCATTAGAGAGTACAAAGATCAAAAGTAATAGTGAACCATTTTAGGGTCAATAATAAATATGTGTTGAATATAACCCCTCTGAAAAATCCAGTGTCATTGCTGTATTTCTGAAATGCATTTCAGATGAGACTACAAATGTGTGCCAGTTTCTCTTTTGACCAAACCTGTAATATAAGTGTGCTCATTCACCAACCCAAAATTTGAGATGCTGTCACCTAGAGCTTATTACAGTTCTGTTGTTTTTACATTCAGGGAACTTCTGACACCACAGCAGCACTATGATTGGGGTTTACGAGCTTTGAAGACTGTTTTGAGAGGCTGTGGCAGTCTTCTTCATCAGCTGAAGAAAAGCGAGGCAAAGCAAGAAGGTAAGAATGACCATACCAAATGTATGATTCTTTTGGATCTTGTACAGATATTATACACTTCAGCTTTCTTGTTCACTGGAGTTTTAAATAGCCATGGCTTGTATCTGTAGGCAGTTTAGTAAAGAAGAAAATGTCTATGAAAGCCCACCTTCACTAGGAGATCACAAAAGATTTGTCACATTCTAGATTGAGTTTTATATGACTGTAAGAATACAGATTACAGGACTTCGTTTGGGAATAATTTTAAATTATTCTCAAGGACTTGTTTTTACTTAGCTTAGACAGAAAAGTTGATCCTCTGATGCTGTCAGTATTCATTAGTTATCAGACCATTTTGACTCTGAGTTTTGCTAAAATTGTCATATGGCACTAGATTCAGATTGGTAGACAAATATAAGGTTAGGTAGGAATGATAGAAGTATATTGGAATAGACTGAGTGACTGTATTTTTTAAAGTTTTTTTAAGTTATTGTTGTTTAGGTGTTAAATGAGAGGAAATTATAGAGTGTGGAATGGTTGAGCATTTCACATCTTTAGGAGACAACTACTGGTTCCTGTTTGCTTAAACAGCGTATATCTGAAAGTTTATAGATTTTGACATAACAAGTGGTCTGCATCTGAGCAACATCATAACCACCTCGTATCTGTATAGAATGCATTTGTGAGCATACATTGTGCTTACAATAAGTATGCTTGACTATGCCTAGCTTCCAAGTAGAATGGTACATGAACTGGAATTCTGGAATCTATGCTCCAGTTCTACTTTCAACATATGAGCAGTGTTGATACAGCTTTAACTGATCTGTTTCCTTTGGTTTTCTTTCCAGTTAATGAAAGTCACATAGTGGTTCAAGCTTTGCGGCTGAACACCACATCAAAGCTTACATTTGCAGATTGCACACGTTTTGATGAGCTGGTTAAAGATGTGTTTCCTGACACTGATTCTAAAGATGTGGAATATGCCGAGTTAACTGCAGCTTTACAACAAGTCTTTGAAGAAGCAAACTTGGAAATTATAAGCACACAGGTACACATCAACTACAGCAAAAAATCAGTATTATTCCGAATTAGAACTGATTAGTATTACATTCATTTAACTAATTTCTGTTTCCTTTTGAAGAATCTTTCATAAAAAAGTGAGAATAACTGATAGTTAGATTCTAACTACATGCATACAAAAAATTAGATGTGTGTTCGAAGCACATTAGATCAGTTATGTAATTGAAAGAAAAATAGTGCAAGGAAAATCAAGATGTGAACATGTGATGCAATTTCATTCAAGCCAGGGAAAATGCCAATGAATATTTTGGACAGTGAAAGAATGAAATATGTGAATATTTGATTTTTGCAAGCAGTTTTCTGCCTTGTTTTTATTTATTTATTGTAGAGCTTGACAAAGTTTTGTGATGGAAGATTTGTTAAATTCTCATTAAAAATATGCCCAAAGTTGGCTGTTGTTTTTGTATTAGTAATTTAGTGAAATGCTTCTAACATATAAAATGAATTTCTTCATGAACTTTAGTATCATAATTTTAAATATACCTGCTAATGTCTATTGTTTAAAAAACCAAAATTATAGAAAGTGTCTGCATGCAAAGTAAATCTCAGAAATACTATAAAGGAACATGTTTGATTTAGCTTCACAATTTCACATGGCTATTATCTCTTCCATTGTCTAGATCAAGAAGGCTTTGGAGTTGTATGAACAACTGCGTCAAAGAATGGGTGTAGTTATTGTAGGTCCAAGCGGTGGAGGTAAATCAACGCTCTGGCGCATGCTAAAGACAGCCCTTGGTAAAACTGGCCAAGTAGTGAAGCTGTACACAATGAATCCCAAAGCCATGCCTCGGCATCAGCTGCTGGGCCATATTGACATGGATACCAGGGAATGGTCCGATGGAGTGCTTACAAACAGTGCTCGGCAAGTGGTGCGAGAGCCCCAAGGTATGTCTGACAGGGAGTTGAAGATTGTTACACTGAAATAACTGAAATCGTTCCTTTTCAAGTGCTTCTTTATATTGTGATATTTTCTGTGGATAGTATAAGGCAAGAAAAACTTCTAGTAGCAATTGTAGCCAAAAGCCTCAGTATGTTCTTTACAAATTTTATGATAAGAAAGCAAAAATAGGCAGCAGAAGGTAAAGCATGTGAGGAGTGTCTTCATAGAACTGTTAGTTATAATGATGAAAGAATAATTACATTAAGATTGCAAGAGGTGATATTTTTGAACTGTTTTCCTTGGGTTTGATATTTTATTTTTGTGTCTGGAAATAGATATTACTTCATGGATAATTTGTGATGGTGATATTGATCCTGAATGGATTGAATCTTTGAATTCTGTTTTGGATGACAACAAATTGTTGACTATGCCCAGTGGAGAAAGAATTCAGTTTGGTTCAAATGTCAACTTTATATTTGAAACTCATGACCTTAGTTGTGCCTCTCCTGCTACAATATCTCGAATGGGAATGATCTTTCTGAGGTAAGCCACAGGAGTATTACATACTTCAAAAGTAAGCAAATACATACTTTTCTTGAAAGGTATTCTCAAGTGAAGGGAGTAGTTGGTTAGTTGCTTAGGAAGCCGATCGCTGGGGAAGTTTCTTGAGGTTGCATATCCCTTCTGTGGTGTTTGTTATAAACTTTTGACTGAAATGCCTCAGATTTTCTCCAAAAGACATTGGGAATTCTTTACAGGAGAGCCCAAATATTAGCTAGAAATTGTTAAATTATTTTACCAGATTTTTTCTGGAATTTTGTTGTTCCTTTAAAACAGTCTATTTAAAGACAATGGTGTCTTGTATTTTCTTTGGCTTTGACTTAGTGATGAAGATACAGATCTTAATGCTCTAATAAAATCTTGGATAAGATGTCAGCCTGAAGAATGCAGATACAACCTTGAAAATTGGATTGGGGACTATTTTGAAAAGGCTTTAAACTGGGTTGTAAAAAAGGTTAGTAAATTAATACTTAATCAAATTTCAGTGTCTGTTAAGTATGATCCATTTTTCTAGTTAACCACTAAATAGATCATTCAGATTAATTTTTGAACTGTAATTAAAATAAAAATTCAACACTTTTTTATAGAATTATAGAATTGTAGAATATCCTGAGTTGAAAGGGACCCACATGGAATATTGAAGTCCAGTTCCTGACCCTGCATAGGACCACCCCAAGAATCAAACTATGCACCTGCAAGAGTTGTCCAAACTCTTCTTGTACTCTGGCAGGCTTGGTGCTGTGACCACATTAATGATGCTTCCCAGACTCCCCTTCTGGAGGAGCTGGATTTGCACTGATCAAGTAGCTTATGTGCTGAAAATATTTTTTAGGAGACTTCTCCACTGCTGTGGCCAGTCTGCTGGTGTTTAAGAGATGTGCATTATCTTCTCATGAGGAACATACGTGGTCCTGTTGTGTTCTTCTAATTATTTTTCCTCCTAGTTCTTTTACGCATGGCATTTTTTAGACTTTTAAAGTATCAAAGGAAAACCATGACATTGTTCCTGAAGCTGAAAATTCCCTTTGGTGCCAAAGAGCAAAATCCACACAGCATCTGTTCAAAAGGCAGGTTTCCAGTGTACAGTTATGTTTATTCCTTATAGATTCTCGAAATCTGTGAGGAAAGTTCTGATTGCTTATCCTAAATTATGTGAACTCATAGTGTGGAATTAAAAGCTCCAAATCAATGCTTAGAAATAATTTAATGTCAAGAATTTTCTAGAACAGTAGCAGCATTGAGATCTTTCCTCATTTCTGTATATGTCAAAAAGCAATGAGTAATAGCACCATGCTAGCGACACATCACATTTATATGGAGAAATATATTTAAATCTACTACAACTTTCAATTTACAGAATGACTTTGTAGTAGAAACAAGTTTAGTTGGAACTGTGATGAATGGACTGTCTCATCTTCATGGAAGTACTGATCGTGGACAGTTTATTATTAACTTGTTACGTGGTCTTGGTGGCAATCTCAGCATGAAGTCACGACAAGAATTTGCAAAAGAGGTAATCTCTCTGCTCTAATTTGGTTTTGATTTGTGTTATTTACAGGGAAGTAGCTGAGAAGTGAAGGGATGTTTTATGTGTCACTGATACCTTGCATCCATCCCAGATAGCAATCCTTTGGTCCTGCACCAAGAGATAGTGAAATGCCTTTGTCCATACTGTTTAATGCAAGGACCCACTGTAGAAGACTGTGTATGTCCATATGTATTGTATATGTAATTCAGACTTTTTTTGTGGTTTTTTTTTCTGTTCAGAATACTTGGAATAGTAAGATGCCTTGGCACCTCATCAGGGAGGAATTCTTAGGTATTCTTCTTACTAGGGTGCCTAATATAAAAAAAGTTGAAAAATTTTTAAAATACAATTTAATTTAATTTCTTTATATTATGAAAAGTGGAAGACTAATATATTATTGATTAGTTAAGAACTTAGTCATAAAACATATGCATGGTATGATTGAATTTTCAAAGGCAGCCTCAAACTATCAAATTGAATAATTATGTGTTGGATTTTGCATAAGTATTCTTTGAACAATCTTTAGACTAGCTTGAAGGGTAGATCTTGTTGTTAGCAGTATGGATTTAACTGCAGCTTTTAAAATTTTTTTTTAAAGATCTTCAGTTGGGCACAAGAGTCTCCTCCTGATCCGAGGAAGCCCCTGGACACGTATTATGACACTGACACTGGAGAGCTAATGCTGTATCAGCTGAAAAAACCTGAAAATCTAACACCGGATGACTTCAGTAATCTCCAAACACTTCCTGTCATCCAAACCCCTGACATGCAGAGAAGTTTAGATTACTTTAGACCATGGCTGGATATTAATAATAAGCAGCCATTTCTTCTTGTGGGTCCTGAAGGATGTGGAAAAGGGTAAAAAATAGTTCCTACTTTAAATAAAATGTACTTCTAGATGTTTGACAGAATTTGTAATTTTTTTATAATGCTTTTATCATATGACTTTCTGATAGAATATGACTTGTTTAAGTCTTTAATTAAACAAACCTTATGTAGTGGCAAATAAGTAACTTCTTATGAACTTCTACAGGTTCAGTTCAGACTGTTAGTATGTTTCTAAGACATTTGAATGTCGCTTTTAGATATGAAACAGGATCTTTGGAAAACTACTGTCATGAGCAACAGCTTAGAGGCACATGAAATCCAGTCTCACTTCAAGAGGCTCTAGATGCCTTGTGCAGGCAACTCAATCTGTCACATCCTGTTGCCTTTATTAGATTCCTTATTTAGACGGCTTGGGTCACTATAATCAAGGTATTAAATTAGCTGTTTGTTTTGTGTAGCTGTATGCACTACACTTTCATTGAAATTTGTGTATGGAAAATGTTACAGTTTTAAAGGCAAGAATGTTAAATTCAGCAAACCTCATGCTCCACCTATTCCATTAATATAGGATGTAGTATATGCATTTTAAATCAAAAACTATAAAATGTCTTTGCATACACAGCATTTTAATTTATTTATGCCTATATATGTACATGTTTGGTTTTCTAGGATGCTGCTTCACTATGCATTTTCTCAGCTCCGCTCCACTCAGATTGCTACTGTTCACTGCAGTGCACAGACTACTTCTCAACATCTTCTACAGAAATTAAGTCAAACTTGCATTGTAATCAGCACGAACACTGGACGAGTGTACAGACCAAAGGACTGTGAAAGGCTTGTTTTGTACTTAAAAGACATCAATCTACCCAAACCTGATAAATGGGGAACAAGCACTCTCGTGGCTTTTCTGCAGCAGGTGAACCCTTATGTCTATTATTTATAAAGAGACTGGAGTATACTGGATATAATTTAGTGTATAAAGTAAATACCTCCATTGATTAATTTCAGCATTAAAATCCTGCATCCTGTATTGGCATTAGTTTTGTTTGTGGTTTAATAGATTGTGTAGGTGTCAGCCACAAGTTAAAAAACCATTTTTATTTGGCTAATATTTATAAATAAATACAGACAGTGCTCATCTCAACGAGTTACAGTGCAGTAGACATATGAATGACAAGAAGATTGCCAGGAGCAGTCAGCATGGGTTCACCAGGCGCAAGTCATGCCTGATGAGGGGAAGAGAGTGAATATAGTCTACCTGGACTTCACTAAGACCATTGATGCTGTCTCCCAAAAGACCCTCACAAGAAAAGCAGTTTATATAGGCTGCATAAGCAGATAATGAAGTGGATTGAAAGCTGGCTGAGGAGCCAGGCCCAGAGGGTGATCATCAGTGGTACAGTCTACTTGAAAGCCATGATCTCTTTCAATATCTTCATTAATGGTTGGGACAATGGAGTCATGCAAATCTGAAGATGACAAAATTGTAAGGAGTAAGACACCTCAGGCAATTAAGAAAGCAGAAATAATGGTATACTTCTCACTATTTTATTACATTTTATTTTTATTATACTCTGTTGGCTTTTCTTTAATTAAGTACTTATTTAATTATTAAAGGTTCTTACATATCAAGGATTTTATGATGAAAATCTGGAATGGGTTGGTTTAGAAAACATCCAAATTGTGGCTTCCATGTCAGCTGGAGGAACATTAGGAAGACATAAACTTACCTCCAGATTTACTTCTATTGTTCGTCTCTGTGCAATTGAGTAAGTATATGTAAATTAGTCTAACTCTCAGAACTCAGATTCAGCCTCTTTTTATAACGACTTCTTGTCAATTTAGTCTTTACAAACATGTGGCTGTTCTAGTCTTTCATCTTTTCTCACAGTTTGTGATGGTCAGATTTGGTGCTATTGGCACCAGAGTCCAGCTTAAGAGGAGTCTGCAGCTGCCTGCTGGTAGTGAAGTGTTTGAAATATGTTTCCTGTTGGATAGTTTTGCTTGTAGTAAACTGCTTTCTGCAGCTTTATGTTAAAGTGCTATTTGGTTAAAAGTTAGAGAAATTGAAGTTTATTTATTTGTTTTTAAGTTTGACCATATGAACAGATGTATTTAGAAAATTTCTGAGAGTGGCCTAATGCAATAAAACGATAATTTTACTTAGTTGCTGGATGGAAATGCTGTTCAATGAAATTTCTCAGTAATTGTGTACACAAGTTTAACTCAGTTTTAATTAAATAAAAAAGGTTTTTTCCCTTTTTAGCTATCCAGAAAGAGAACAACTGCAAATTATTTATAGTGCCTACTTGGAACCTGTACTACAGAAAAACCTAAAGAATCACCCTGTTTGGGGTTCTTTACCAAAAATACATCAATTAGCAGGATCTATGGTTCAGATCTATGAACAGGTATGGAAACCTTTTTTCTTTCTTCAAGGAGTTGGAGAATCCTGATATTTTATTACAAATAATTAACTTTTGATATTAACAAGTGAGTAAAAAGGTTTATCAGTATTAAAATCTAAGTTTATGTCTTTTTCATAAAGTTGATATCAATTTTGGAACTTCCTATTTTCGGAGAATCCTAGGTATTAGAAGCAAGCAGAGTAAGCAGTAAGTGCTCTTGCTTTCCCACAGATTTGTTTTAGGATTTTGGCACACATGTTAACAATTCTATACTTTCAGTTCCTGATTTATAAAATGTGGATAGTATTGTTTTCCTACTTAATGGATGAGCAGACAGTGCAACAGATGATTGTGTACCAGTTGTTGTGGATGCTGTTATGAACACAGAAGGAAATATGAGGGTGGAATCCTTTACAAACATCAAGGACTACCTATTTAAACTGTACACTTTTAAAAGCAGGTGTTTAGAACCTGACACAAGTGCATTTTAGCATCCCACTTGAAACTTCACGAACTTCTATCTAGCTAAACGCTTAACTGCTTTCTTTTCTTAATCAGTACATGGCCTTACTGGGGAGGGTACTGTGTGGTGCCTCCTGTGGAATGTATGAATGTCCCCATCCAGGCAGAAGCATGATACAGACTTGATCCTTTTGATTACAATGTGGGTTTGGTCACGGGCTGGCATGCATCTTAGCAGGAGTTTCATGTGACATTATCAATGTATTCCAAGAAATATGAGTGTAAGTCTCATTACAATGTGATCAAATAACTGATGAAAGCAGTTATTCCTTGAATTAAAGATGTAGGTGCAAATTCAAACATCCTCTCTGGGAGCAGAGTGAGTATGAAGTATTTTGTAGTGAGAAAGCATTACTAATTTAGGTGGGTTTAAGTGAGAAAATGGTAATAATTCAGGTAGGTTTTTATTACATTTCAGTATTGCATTTGTGTTTCATATTTGTTATTGTTTTAAAAGTTATGTATTTTGTCTAATAATACTGTACTAACAGTCCTAGGTGAGATGTGCAGTTGTTTCCATCAAAAATGATACAGAAAAAATGTTCTGAGAAAATCTTTCATGGTTAGAAAATAAGATTAGAACAAGGACTGAATTCATAAAATATCTAAATGTTCACCAACTAGAAAACTAATCTATCTGGTACCTTAGAAAAGTGCTTTACATTTAACAATACCACTTTTTTTCCTTTCCTTAACTCCCATTTTTAGGTACGAGCGAAATTCACAGTTGATGATCACAGTCATTACCTTTTTACACCATGTATTCTTACTCAGTGGGTTCTTGGTTTATTCAGATACAATTTAGAAGGTGGTAAGTCACTTATTTGGTTTCCTTTAATAAAGTAGTTCTAAAATGACCTTGATTATTATTGATGTCAGTCCTACTGTTGGCTTCACATTGATCTCTTTAAACTGTGAACTGTGTGTAACTCAATAGAGGGGAAAAAATGCGACATTCGTTCCATAACATGAGGGTAAACAAGTTAAAAAAAATCCAGTGATGTTTTAAAATATGTGTGGGAGCTATTTATGGTTTAAGGGAAGTTAGTAGGTTGGGGCTGCATTCTTACTATGGGAACTTGAACTGTGCCCCCTAATCTTCACTCTTTTGTTCTGTGGATTTTTGTGTCTGGGTTTTTTTGAGCATAAGGGTTGTTTTCTGGATGCCCAGAGCCTTGCCTCGCATGCTTGTCTTGGTATACCTGGTTGTATAAACCTGGTTTATACACATACTTCATAGGCTGCTTTCTAATCTTGTTTTTGTCTCTGAAATTGGTATGATTACTACATCACGAGCAATTACTCATTATATTTTAGCTCTTACATAGATTAGAAGGTTGCATAGAGAGCTGCTTAAAGAGGATAAAAGTGATAAGAATGTTGTGCTCCCTTTCCACTTATTTTCTGAGATCATGAGATGGTAAATGGAATTTGAATGATAATCAGAAAAGCTGTACTGACAATCAATGAATGGGTAATCTCAGCTCATTTAAGGACTTCTTAATTGTATCTAATGTTGACATATACATGTGCTTTTCCAGTGATAAACAACAAAGCTTGTTATTTATTCACCTTCCTTTTTACGTTTGTGAGGAGTATTTAAGGTTTGGAGTCTCTAGTGGAATTTTCTAATACAGACTGTTCTGGGTTTTTATTCTTATTTTAGTGTTTGTTATCAGTCTTTCTCTTCCCATTTAAAAATACCTTCTGGATTTTCTTGGTTTCATTGCCTGGAAAACTGACTTAATTTTAACTTTGTGTGCAGCACCTTGTTAGGTTTTATTAGAAGCTGACACTTGTTTTAATAGAGAGAACCTATTTTAATAGAATATATTTAATTTTATCTTTTAATTATCCATAAATAAATTATTAAAAAGCCCTTCATAATGTTTACTTTTTTTCTTATTTCTTCCTTACCGATGCTCTCCTGCTGGTATGTAATTTCTCTTGCTCATTTTCAATTTCATATTTTAAAGTGGAAATTTGAATATTTATTTAAATACATAAAATCAATTCTCTCCTTAAATTTTGTAGGCTCATTGGTACAAACTGCAGACTTTGTATTGGAAGTTCTTGCTTATGAAGCACGTCGCTTGTTCCGTGACAGAATTGTTGATGTGAAAGAACTTCAAGTATTTGATAACATTTTGACCAAAGTGTTTCAAGGTGATTGGGGCTCAGATGTTCTGGACAATATGGCAGGTAAGCCATTTGTTTAGGAAGTGCCTAGTCAAGTTAGATAGCATATGAGTTGAACACCTAATGTTTCAAATGTTTCCCTTTTTTTCACAGATACCTTTTATGTGACTTGGGGAGCTTGTCAAGAGGCATTCATCAGACCAGGCCAGGCACTACCACCACATGGGAGGCCACTTGGCAGACTAAACTCAACAGAACTGAAAGAAGTAATTCAAAAAGTGAGACATGATTAAAGAATATTCAAGGGCTCACAGCAATGACTCTAGATAGTTTTGGCAAAGAGTAATATGCAAGCAACCAGATTTGTGGTGGGGGCTGCCTCCTGTTCAAAGAATCACCTTTTGCATTTGGTGAAGCAAGGGAAGACTTGTTATGTGGCAGGCAGTAGGAAGTACAATGTAGCAAGGTCACGTTAATGAAAGGACATCACTTGCATTTGTTGCTGATTTATGACAGTTTGGTGAACCAACATTTTGAGGAACATTTATGTCCATATATATTTGTGTATTGTTCAAGTACTTGAGTGTTTTATTAAATGATTTATTTTTGAATTTGCAATATAGTAACATAATTTTTGTTTGAAGAAATGCAAATTGACTGTTTGGAGATTTGGCATGCTTTTAAGCAGTTAAGTACAAAAAGTGAGCTTGATGAGGAAATGCAAACATTTTAACTCTTCTAGGCTGATTTTTAGGATGAGAGTTTTGAGATCATTGCCCTTAGTCATAGTGTTTGACAGACTTCTCTTTCAGATGGGAATCTACTCCCTCCCCTTAATTTCCAGCTTGTGATCAATGCACTGTTTTGGAAATGATGAAATTCAGTAGCCTCAGTAAGCTGAGTTCGTTAGTTTTGTTTTGTTTTTTTCCTGACTGCACGTTTACGTTGGGCTCCAAAGAGGAGGTCGTTGTGTGTCTTTCAATAGGAACTTCCATAATCTGCAATTATGCAGCAATTAGGTGCCTAAAACACTCTCCCGAGTTATTAATTAATCTGTACTCAGAGGCACAGCTTAGACTTTGTTCTGGTCCATTATTCAATTTTAATTAGTTCAGTGGTAGATTCCTATTTCAATATATTATGGACTTCCAGGGTGTTCTGGTATTTGGCATAGTGTGATATGTTTATTATTGAAATATTTATTACTCATAAAGGATATATGAGATATCTTAATTCTGTCATAAAAATAATCAAGCCCTTCTTTTCTAAATGTTTAAATGTTGAATGTTTTCATACCTTACTGCTTTTGTTTATTATTAGTGATCAGGTTTTTTTTGCCTTTTTTAAAAATAGGGTATCATTCATTATGGACGGGACAAAAAAGAGATAGATATTTTACTGTTCCACGAAGTCCTCAGTTATATGTCCAAAGTGGACAGAGTGCTGAGTTTTCCTGGAGGATCACTTCTTTTGGCAGGACGGAGTGGTGTTGGTCGTCGAACAGTTACATCTTTAGTTAGTCATATGCATGGAGCTGTTCTGATTACTCCCAAAATTTCCAGAGGTTATCAGCTGAAGCAGTTCAAAAGTGATCTTAAATATGTAAGTCACTCAGTTTTTTCTATTTTGTTATGCTGTAGGTATATGTTAAAGAAAAAAAAATCTGAATTTTGAAGGACACAAAAGGCTGTGTGAAGAAATGTTTTAAGAAAAGAAAAATTACAGTGTAAATGAAACTAATAATTTTTTAGACATTCTCACTCTTAGCTGTGTATACTGTTCTTTACGGTAACTAGCTGAATCTCCACTTTTTGGAATACCAGAGCTCTTTTTGAGCTTGAGTTGTTGTAAAACTTTTAAATATGAAGTTTATATGAATATTTGAAAGGCTTTTTTCATGGATATATTTCTGTACTGGTAAATACTTCCATTTTCTGTCTCTACTATGATCTGCCAATTATTAGTAGTTGAATCAAATAAAATTTTATTGATTGATGAAAGACATATTATTTAAAAGCTGATGCAAACCTTGAATCAACAGTTTATTACCTTCAGCAATGCTAAAGAAAATTCTAGATCTATGCCTGCACAAAAGAGTGATAGAGTTCTATCATTGAGTCGTATACATAAATATACTCTATGAAAGAGTCTGTTTTAATTATTTTTTCGTTACCAAGCTGTATATCTAGATAAAATGTTCTTTATATTTGGTATATCTTAACTGAATCACATGGAAATCTTTTGTAAATATATAATAGTGTAGATGCTGTGGAGAAAATACATATGTAATCTATAGTCAAGGAAAGATTATGATCCTTGTTGGTCCAACTCAGGATGTTGTAGGATTATCATTCTCTTCTGGACAATACACTGAGATTTAAATGTTTTCTCTGCTTCTAGGTGATGGAGCTTGCAGGCATTGAAGCACAGCAGGTTGTATTGCTGCTTGAAGACTATCAGTTTGTTCATTCCACTTTCCTGGAGATGGTCAACAGTTTACTATCCTCAGGTGAGTCAAGTCCAAAGAGATTATGGTACTACTTTTACCACACAGACTTAGCTCAAAGAGGAAGCTTTAGAAGATGTTTTCTAATATTTTGTCTCTATCAGAAAGTTTAGTTAGCTTTCGATGCTGTTTTAATTAGAGTACTTGTATGTAGAAACCTGACTCAAGGTTCACTTAGTTGTCCTTTCATTTACCGTATAGTACAGGTGCTTTCAGTTCCTCTAATTCATTTCAAAGGAGTTCTTTATAACAGTGTAATAGCAAAGTGAAAATGCATTGTACTCTATATCTTCCCTTTTATAATAAAACTGAAAATTGAGAGGTTTCCAATGCTTTACTAGATTGTATAGACTGAGTCTTTAATTAGTTAACAGCAAGACTGACTTTTCTGAAGGTAGTTGGATGATAAATAAACATAACAAATAACAAAAGTGACTTTATTTTACTGTCCAGCTTTGTTCCTGCATCAGAGAGCGAATCATTGGAGGACTGAGTCAAAGTTGCTAAATGATTTTTTTGGAACTGCAGTAGTTTAAGGGCTGATTATTAAGAGCACTGTTTTTTCCTGTCTCTCAAGTGCTACCCCAAATCTACTTACAGTATCAGATTTTCATCTTCCAGTGTTAAAAATTTTTGTCTGAGGATGTAGATGACCGCTCACTTTCATGTTCCAGTGTCCTGGTACATGACAGTTTGGTTTGATTTGTTTTGTATGCAGTACAGGGTCACTGTCTTTGGGTAAATTTGAAAGAGCTTTTTTCAAACACTTTTCAGCAATATAAACAAAGTCGACTGTTAAATAGAATCACTGTAATTTGTTTTTTTGTTTGCATGATATCTTGAAAAGAGTGATTAAGTACATGGGATAATACTCAAGAAAGTATAAAGGTGAATACTATGAAATTTGACTTCTCTATACAGAGGATTCAAGGAAAGCCTTCAAAGCAGTTTGAAGATTTATGGTGTGTTTTATCTGACTAATATTCATTCTTAAAACAGGAGAAGTTCCTGGGTTGTATAAAATAGAAGAATTAGAACCATTGCTATCTCCTCTGAAGGATCAAGCTTCACAAGATGGGTTTACAGGACCAATTTTCAACTATTTCACACACCGTATGTCAACGAACTTACAAGTTATATTTTAATATGAAATTTAAAGAGTGGTATAATAATAGACAATTTCTAACATGGTCATTTTATTGTATGCTATTTTAACTTTTAATTAGTTATTAAATAGCAGGCAGGAATAGTATTTGTGATATTTGAGGGCACAGAATCCTCAGCTTAAAATTTATTTTTCTGACTGAAATTTTGTATTGATTAATATATTACAAATGCTATGAAATCTGCTGTTGAAAGTAATTAGAAGGAAGAAAACTTTTGTTCCATTATTTTCTGGTTTATATAGCTTTTTTATATATCTTGTAACAGAGATTTCTTCTATTTGTCAGTTATACCAAGAATTCACTTTGGATTCTGAGTAATTATAAGCAAGTTTACAGATAAGTTTCTTAATTATTTTTGTTTCTTCCTTGGCCCAGTGAGAAGATTAAATAGTTTAGAAATAAATCAAAGAATTTGACTAAAAGAATACAGTCATAGCAGCCAGCCATGGAACTAATTCTAATTGGTTTTATTGGTCTGCATGCATTAGAATGAGAACTAGTGCTTTCTACTTAAATACTGTCAGCTCTGCAGAATTAAGAAAATGCACTGTAGTATACATAATAAGAATTCAACCATTATAAATACAGTTCTACTTATAAACACTCCTGCCCTAATGTGATTTGATGTTATAGGCTTGGGTTTTTTTGGAAATTACCTTGTAATAAGTATTTGAAAGAAAGTAAATTATGTTGTATTTGCACTAAATCTACCGTCATGTAGTCAAATTGTTATGTACAAAAAATTGTCACATTTTCTTAGGGATCCAACAAAATCTCCATGTTGTCTTGATCATGGATTCTACCAATTTAAATTTCACAATGAACTGTGAAAGTAATCCAGCACTGTATAAGAAATGTCAGGTTTTATGGATGGAAACCTGGTCAAAAGACAGCATGAAAAAGGTAAGTTGCATTAATTGTGACTTATTTAAATTAGTATCTCTGAATGTAACTGACTGAGCTCTGATGAATAAGGTCAAGAGACTTAAAGTTGTGAAGGAATAATTATCACTGTATTTATTTAATCCCTTTGTACATTCTTACAAAGAAGAAAATTCTGCAGAACAGTATAGTATTATTAGCATTGTTACTTTACTAGTAACATCACGTTTTGTTCTCTCCGTGGGCTGACTTGAACAACGTGCTGACTACTATGACTCTGATCAATGTGCTGACTACTATGACTCACAGCCTTTAAGAACAAAATACAGACTACAAGCAAAATGTTCAAGCCAATTGTATTTTGTTTGTGTGGCAAGGTTTTGGTGTTGGGTTGGCCTACAGGGGTGACTTCTGTGAGAGGCTGCCAGAAGCTTCCCCCATGTCAGCTGGAGTTAGTGCCAGCTAGCTCCAAGAAGGATGTGCTGCTGGCCAAGGCTGAGCCCAGCAGCAGTGGTGACAGTGCCTCTGGGATAACATTTAACAAGGGGAAGGAAGTTACTGTACAGGAGCAACTGCAGCCAAAGAGAGGAATGAAAAAACATGAGAGAAACATCCCTGTAGACCCCAGGGTCAGTGCAGGAGGGGGGGCTAAAGGTTCTCCAGGTGCCAGAGCAGAGATTCCCCTGCAGCTCATGGTGCAGCCCATGGTGTGACAGCTGTGCTTCTGCTGCCCTTGGAAGTCCACAGTGGAGCAGAGATGCACCTGCAGCCTGTGGAGAGCCCTGTGCTGAAGCAGATAGAAGCAGCTGAAGGAATCTGTGACCCCATGGGAAGTCGATGCAACTAAGTGCATGTGATTGTCACAGAAAGCAACACAAACAGACCCCTAAGCACTAACGTAAACAGCACCAGCACAGCGTTGCCATCATCCTGTTCCCCTCTCTGAGTGATGTCAATGAAGGTCAATTAGTGGGTAATACATACATGGGCAGGATGTGGATTAAGGTTGTCTAATTTCCTCTTGAACTGGATATGCTTTTAAGACTTTGACATTTGCGCTATTGTTAGATCCTCTGTGAATTAGTTGCCCCTTCTTACAGCCAGGAAAATATCTTCCAGTTGAGAGAATAGGAAGTATCAGTGATGTGGAAAGGTAGAATTTATCTTTCTAATGCTAAAAGTAATCTGTAGATTCCTTATTCTGACTAAGGGTATAATTTTCAGTCTTTTCAAAAGAGAAACTAGATTGAAGGTTTGTGGGGTTTTTTTAATTGTAACTCAAATTGTCTTTGTTCGTAATTTCTGTGCAAAAAATCATGTGTTTTTTTTTTTAGATACCTGAAATGCTTCTGTGTGATTCAGATGAACAAGAAAAGACTGGAAAAACACATAAAGAAGTGAAGAAACAACATTCAGGTAATATTGAGGTAGACCTACTAGTTACTGTTCTTGCTATTACACACTTGATCCCATCTTGGGCATAGATAATAATATCAATACTTTGAGAATGTGTTTACTAGCATATCATAGACTTCGGTGTTGTTCACATGGCAGGCATTTTGCACAAGGAAGCTTTAGTCTGGGACATATATCCTGGCTGATCAGATGCAGTCTCTTCTGTCACAAGTAGTCACTGTGTATATTCAATTTTACAAGCTGATTTAGCTGTATCTTGTTTTGGTCCGTGGATGGTATTTCACAACCTGAAAATTTGATGTATTGAGATTTTTTCAGTTTGTATATTTCATTATTTTTTCCTAGATCTTCATTTTACCTTATTAATTTCAAAAACTACTTTCTTGTAAGTAATGCCTCTTTTTCAGAATAATTGGTTTTTGTCGTAAGACTTTAAATTAAGTCATGTTAAAAATGGTGTCTCAAACATAATTTAAGAGACCAGTGCCAGCACTCACTTGCAGAATACTACTTTTTGCCACTTCCTATAAAAGTAGCACATAGAGGTCATAGAACCAACAGAATATAAGATGGTAAGTGGATCACTTGGAGTTTCTTGTTTTATATTATTTTTTAATAGGCCAATCAGAATAATGGCCAAAAATAATATTTGGTGTTCACATTACCATCCCTCTTTGTCCTAGATCATCATAATTATGGCCACAGTACTTATTAGAGGCATTCATTTATATGTAGATGTGCTTTAGCAATTTTTGTCATTTGTATGGTAATGCAGTTTATTTTACAGTATCTTTGGGCTTCTTTTGAGAAACTGTTCATCAAACTGAATGTCAGGAAACCTTTTAGTTTGCCTGTCATCGGAGATAATGGAGAAGACAAAAACTTAAGGGCTTTATTTCTAAAAAATTTCAAATATTTTAAAATTCAATTTTTGTGGAAGTAGTTTCTTATATTATTAGCCCTCAGTAGTCTGCAATTAATTTTGCTGGCTTTTCCAAACATCAGACAATTTCAGTGTAATTTTTTCTGAGAAAGAGGCATTTCAAATGTATTTACATGTTGTTTCCCAGAAAATACTTAAAAAAGTATAGTCTTTGTGCTATTTTGAATACTCGTATCTTGAAAAACAAGCAGATTCTGTTGCTTCTTCGTAGTTTATTTTAATGTGAGATAAAATTCAGTATAATTTCATCTGTGTAAAAATGATGTTGTACAGGTGATTCTGCTTTTCTGAAGTCATTTTTGGCAATCCATGAATCATGTAAAATACACGGAGCCACACCTAGCAAGTATATGACATTCCTTCATGTGTACAGTACCATCAATAACAGTAAAAGAAGAGAGCTAATAAAAAGGCAGAACCACTTGCAGGTATGTATTTAAAACTTTTAACTTATGGCTTTTCAGTATATTCTTGTGTTAGGAAATGTCTTGTGTTTTTATGAGCTGTATCTGCTAACAAGGTTCTGTGATGTGTCCTCTGGTGGCAAATGCTCATGCTGTGGTTTCAGGAGAGAAATAGTATCAATCTTAATGCCCTTCTCTGTTCAAGTGCTTGAAAGAGTGATAAGTGGTTTTCTTGTTTTCATTAATACTTTTCCTCAAGAACCTATCAGACTGGGCATGTTTTCTTGAAAGAGTAAAACGTACTCCAAAAGCACTACTAATTTTTTCAGCCATGTGTATTGGAATTGTATTGCTATGACCCCATCATCTTTCCATCAATATCAGTCCTGCCTCCGCTTTTAAAAGTTCTCTTCGTAGCTCTGTATTCCATCTCTTTCTTTGTGTCTTGACAGCAACTTCCTGCTTCATGTGATTTTCACTTTTGGTTCTACAAACTGTTATGTCCTGTGTTAACCTCATGCTCTTATGCAGCTTTGAACAAGATTCCTTGTGTTGTGATTTTCTTTCCTTTTCTGTTCTGGAATTGATTTTGAATTCCTCTGGCACACATCAGTCCTTTGGGCAGTTGTAGCCCAAATGCACTTCTTCTCACAGGTGTTGCTTTACTCCTTTGCTGTACATAAAATGTCCTTATTTTTGGAACCCATTTGGTGTCTTTCCAGTCACACCTACTTCCCCCCCCCCCCCAGTATATTTTGGAAAGAGATGTAAGATCCTTTAAGACAACTTTTATCTTTACCTTTCTCCCTTCCCTTTCAAGTCATTTTCTCAGTGACCCTCAGCGCTATGCAGAGCCACATACGCAAATCTGTATTTTTTTCTTAAAACACTTGTCTAAACAAAATTGCTTCCTTGTCTTCTATTCTACTTTGTTTTTATTCTGCCTGCCAATATTTTTCCATCACTGTAATATGCAATTTAACAAGATTTCTATTTGTAAGAATAGAAATTGTTTTTTTGGTTTATTTAGAAAGCAACTGGGGTTTGTTTGTGACAAACAATTTACTTGTTAAATGCTCTGGTTAAATAAAGGTAATAATTGACAGGAAAATTAGAGATGTGTATCCTAAATCAAAATATCTTCCAGGTAATTTTTTTTTCAAATATATCTTGAAATACTTGTATTATATAACTAGAATAACGTAAACAAGTAAAAAGTCTCAATAAAGAAAACAGTTAATCTTAAGCGTACTTGAAACTTTATTTTATATTTATCTATTTTTTAAAAGAGTGTGCAAATATGTAAAAATCAGATAATCTGTTTTGTTTCATTCTGTTTGATTTTTATTTATTTGCTTTTAGAGTAGATATAGTTACTTACATTGAGTTAATATGAGTTAACTGAAATGCTGTTGAATTACTTGGAAAAAGATTATGTGCTAGTTGTTGTTTCATTAAAAGTTTTTCATTTTGAGGTTTTTTTTTTCTTCTGGATGCAGTAATAGATCTTAGAACAACACATCTAGAGCTGCCAGATCTAATTTTTAGATTAAATAATAGCAAGAAAACGTGAAAATTAATTAAAAAAAAGAAAATTAGTCTACATTATTCTTAGTTAGCCCATACTATTTATAGAAAAATTTAATTTAAATTGACTTAAACTTTGTTACTAAATATCTGCTTCCTATAAACTTTACAGGCAGGTGTTTCAAAGCTGAATGAAGCTAAAGCCCTGGTAGATGAACTGAACAGGAAAGCTGAAGAACAAAGCATTTTACTAAAAACGAAGCAGGATGAAGCTGATGCTGCTCTTCAAGAAATTACAGTGTCTATGCAGGTGGTGTATACAATCACATCAAAAGTGGGGAAGAAAAAAGAAAAAAGTTGTTTTTCTATCTTTGGTCTCTGTAACTGTCTATGTCTTGTATTTTTTTTTACCGTTACAAAACCTGATGTATTTAGAATAATTTGCCTAAGGGAAGGCGTGAGCCCAGAGGCTTAGATAAAGTTGCAACAGGACAGAGGATTATGTATTTTACATAAGGTTACAACTGGTGCTGTAGGAAGAGATCAGTGCACGTTTGGTGCCTAAGTAGTGTTCACTCTTGTAGTTTACTCTATCTGAAAGTTTTCCTAGAACTTTGTAAATCCAAACTGATCAGTTTTATGTTTATCCCAGATAGGAAATTTCAACTAAATACTTATGAGTAGCACTATTTTAAGTAGCAAATACCAGGAATTAAATTTGTGAACATTGAGAAAGTATGTATTTCAGAAATTATCTTCAGAAAAGGTTAGATAATACCTCTGTGTTCATCACTCTTTGAATTCTTATTCTTCTTATTCAGCTCACACTTTTTTTTCAAAGTTCTGTAATTTTCTTCAGTAGTGTTTTCTCAGCCAAGTAAAGTAATTGTGTAGACAATAGTTGTCTACATTGATGCTTCCTGGAATTATAAATGTAGGATAAGCTGTAATGAGTCTTCTATCATTTCACTGTTGTTTATTTGTTTCTGGTTTAACCTGGTCAGTCTGAAGCTTGATGTCAAAGACATTCTCTGTATGCAGTAGAGTAAATTCCTGGTCTTTCAAACCATTTGTTTCACAGTGCTTTAAAGGTGCATTACTTTCCATCTTTGTAAGTCTCTTCCTGCTGGCAATTTTTAGTACTTTTAGGCTCCATCTGTCTGTAGTACATGAATTTGAATAGTGATGATTGGCTTGGTGTGTTGATGATTTCAGTTTTAAATCTGTATCTGCTGTTGTCAGTAGAGTTATGGGTATGTGGGTAGCACATACTACACTGAAGGAGAAAATCAAAGAATAGGCCAAAAGCAATGAAACACAATGGCCCCACTGACATCACAAAAATTACAGTGGAAGTCTGATTATTTAGATTAGCATAAAGTATACGTGCCCTCTAACATTTTAATGTCACTTCAAATGATCTAGCTTATATAACAGAGAGAGCTCTGATACATACAGACTCTTTTAATCTCCTTTTAGAGAAAAGCTTTTGACCTACAACTGAATGTTAAGGTTTTCTTATTCAGAATGATCATTCAGTACATGTTCATTTGCATGAAATGTCTAATCTAGTTTTATGTAGCTAATGTTTTATGGATTTGGATGTAATCTTCAATAACATGCTGATCTGTAGCTTGGGTTAAGTGCTCAGAGGATTATTATTATTTTAAGATTTTCTCTGCTTTTATGCATATGTTACCTTCTGCTACAACTTCAACTCAGCTTGGCAATTGCTGGTGATGTTAATGTGTTATATACTGGAAAAACCCAAACTCTGGGCTTTGTTTTGTATCTTTTAGGTGATCTGAGCTTACAATATTAGTATTTTATTTTACACATTTATCCTCAAGGGGTAAAAGACATGTAAGGTCCATTTTACTATAGTTTTATATACTAGGTATTAATTTTTTGACTGAAATGTTTAGGATTCCTGGAGATGGCTAATAGCTACTGTCAGCTTGCAGACACTGATAGCCACAGTACAAATCCAGAAAAAAAAATGTAAACCCAAACAATTTACAATATACATGTAGGACATAAGACAATTATCTTTACAGACAGATTGGTACAAAATTATGCGTAAAGAAATCGTACCATGATTAGTAATTTTAGACTTATAAGCTACAGCTTCAATACAGCTGCTGCTTTTATGAACATGATAGAAAAAGAATGTTTTATTGGTGTTGTGAAAGAAATTGAAATAGAAATGGGATCAGGACAAAGACAATGACATGAAAATAGTACTTTCAAATGTAGAAGAATGTTACAGAGGCTGTTACTCTTATGTTTTTAGAGGAAGGCTGGCATCTTGATAAAGAATGGAAAATCAGAAGCAAGGGGAAAAAAGTGATAATGAGCCTCAAAGATAGAGGTACAGATCGGGTCTGTGGTAAAGAAAGGGAAGGACACACAGTAAAAGCAAATGATGCTTATTCTTAGTTTATTTACCTAGCCAGCCTGCCTAATATCAAACAGACTCAGCTATTTTATTGTAATTGGTAATGTGCAAATTATTATAATGAAGACTAAAAGAAATAGGAGTCCTGAAGGAATAAAATCAGTGTAAATTTACAAACTAAAGGAATTGTTTTGTTTTGGTTTTTTTTTTTTTTTTTGCAGAGTGCTAGTGAGCAAAAAGCAGAAATGGAAAAAATAAAACACCGAATAGCAGAAGAGGCTGCAGAAATAGAACAAAGAAAAAGAAAAATTGAGGATGAACTCAAAGAGGTTCAGGTAAGAGCTGATAAGGAAAAGTAATATTTTGCAGTCTGATTTTATCTGACTTATGTTCTGCTGTGCAAAATAGTTTTTCAGAATTTATCCCTGCAATTCTTAAATTTTACTCTAAATTATTTTGATATTAAAACTTTCATGCATTAGAAAACAGTATTCCATGTGGCAAAAAGAGATTGTCGTTAAGGCATTTGTGTTCTGTTAGATAGTAATTACAGATAGAGTTTTCAAGGCAAATCTTGCCTTCACCTGCTATTTCTGTGCTGCCATGCTCTACAGCTGAGTTCTGCTGATTTTATGTAATACCTTTCAATTACTCATATCTTATATAGACCAGCTACATTACTTTGCCTTGATCAAGCTGGTAATATAGGGCTTGGTACTCTCAGCTGAATGGAAATAGTTTAGTGAGAGGTAAGTTTACACGTCTTACTGAATCCTGAAAAATGTATATCCTAATGATGCTACAGCAGAATGCTTGTTCAAGAGATTTTACAGCTGTTAAGCATCAGCTTTTTTGGAAGGTATGTGTGTTCAGTCATTGCTTTTAGTCTTTATTTTTCATACCGTGCATTTTAAGTTTATACTAAAGATAAGAGAACACTACAACAACTTAATTTTTTTTTCCTTTCAGATATCATAGGTACCAAGGAATTGTATCCATATATTGAAAGTGACATAGAACTACAGGATTAGACTAATTCTGTGGTCTTTGATAAATATAAAGGATGTGCAAGGCGTGCACAGTGTTTAATGATAATCTGTAACTTTATTTTTTTTCCTGACCATTTTGTTGCTTTGTTGATAAGGGAAAAGTATTTGTTTAGCTACTGGAAATAGAAAGCTTTTCTGGCCTGTACTTCGATGGGTGTTTACAAAGAGATCCCCTGTTATGCCTATAAATAGTAGTTAGCATCATTATTAGAAGATACCTTTATCACAATGTCAGGATTATATTATGTTGATTTATATGGAAATATACTTACTATCACTTAGTAAATATGTAGCAATTTTTTAGTAACTTGTAAACATGAATCTGCATCAATGGTAGTTTTTTAGGTGATAAAGTATATAAAAAGAACAAGAAATTGTATGAAAACAGGAATGGGAAATGTTCAGTTTCTCATATTCTCATCTCTCTTTTTAATGTGTTTTCATGTTCTAAGCCATTGGTTAATGAAGCTAAATTAGCTGTTGGAAATATAAAGCCAGAGGCTTTGTTGGAAATCCGGTCGCTGCGGATGCCCCCTGACATAATCAGAGACATTCTAGAGGGAGTTCTGCGGCTGATGGGGATTTTTGATACATCATGGGTGAGCATGAAGAGGTGAGAATTTTATTTAACCTTTAAATTAAATATTAATTTGCAAGATGAACTACTTTTTATTGTATTCAGGAGTCTTGTGCTCAGAATTCCTTGGTTTCATATGGAAATAACGTTTTAAACATTTGGTTCTTCTTTACTTAGTTAATATATTCTTTCTACAGTTTCTTGGCCAAAAGAAGTATAAGGGAGGACATAGGATCATTTGATGCCCGTAATATTCCAAAAGAAATACGAGAGAGTGTTGAGGAACTTCTTTCTAAAAACAGAGCATCTTTTGATCCAAAGGTAATTCCTGGTTGCATTACATGAAATGAAAACAAGACCAAAAAAAAGACCAAAAGAAAGGACATGATTGCCTGCTTTGCAGCATAATTTTTAGGATGCACTTAAGTTAGAGAAAAAGTGATGAATTCTGCTTACACAATTTGTCAATATAAACAGATAAAGGTGTAGCAGAGATTACTTGGTTGCATACTGCCTCCTAAAGTGAGAATTTGGTTGATGAGTGAGAAAGGGGGGGGTTTTGTACTCAAAGATTTTTCTACTGCTATAAAGTAAAACTCAGACCAAGGAATTGTAACTGGCTCCTTTGGTATCCTTGTGTCAGTAAGAGTGTAATAAATCATTCATTGATTTAAAACTTGTTAATTTCAGTTTCGCTTCATAGTTGTAAAAAAATACCCAATGTGATTTTTTACATGGATTGATGGCCTTCAATATAATCTCAGTAGCAATTTAAAAGATTAGTTCATTAGAAGAGTTGGCTTATTAGCATATTTAAGTTGGTAACTAGAAAGTCTGTTGCAGTTACTTATCCTGTATTTATCTCTTCTACATTATACTTCAAGGACTTTCTTGTAACAACTTTTCCTGTACTGAATTTTTCAGAATGCTAAACGAGCCAGTGCTGCAGCTGCTCCATTGGCAGCTTGGGTGAATGCCAACATCCAGTATTCCCATGTCCTAGAACGAATTCAGCCTTTGGAAAAAGAAAAGGCTGGCTTGGAAGCGTAAGTTAGACTCTATTACAAAATCAGTGGTTTTAATTCCAATGGAAGTGGGTGAAACTGAAGCCACCAATTAGGAATCTGAGTATGAGGAAAGGCTTCTTTACTTGAGGGTGACAGAGAGCTGGAACAAGCTGCCAGAGAGGTTGAGTCTCCTCCTCTGTTATTAAAATTGTGCCTGGATACTATCCTGCTATAGCAGGGTGGTTGGGCTAGATGGTCTCCAGAGTTAATTTCCAACCCTAACCCTTTTGTGATTCTGTGTGAATTGAAGTTTATTACAAACCAAAGATAAAAGATAACCTCATCCAGAGGTAATAAAACATACATACTGAGACAGAAAAAGTAAGTGTGCAATAGTTTCTTTTTCCTGGAAGCTACGCCTTGGATGTTTTTTGTACAATCATGAGTTACCTGTCTCAGTTAAATACTGTCAGGGAGAAATTAGCGTCACAGCTATGCTAAAAATGTACTCTCAGTGAAACACATGCTATTTTATGGGATATACAGTTCCACTTTTTCAATCATGTACCCAGCTTTATCAGTTTCTCTTTAGGCTCAGAAAGAAAAGACATTTTCCTATCACCATTAATAACCTGAGGAATCTGTACTGATTGTTTTTCCAGGTCTTAAATTTCTGTGTGAGAAGAATTTTTTCTGATCTTTAGGAATAGGGTGTTTGGTTCCCATTTTAAAAACTATGTAATGAGAAGTACTCGAAGCTTTTACACGTGAAGATATATATTTCAATATAAAACACAATGGAGAATGTCTTTGAATTATCTCTATGTAAATTACTTCCCTGTTATAATTACTGTGGTTTTTTCCTTTGGGTCCATAGTCTTAAAATAATTGTTACATTTTTATAGGAATCTCAAGAAAACTGAAGACAGAAAACAGAAGTTAGAGGATCTTCTGAACTCTGTTGGTCAAAAGGTATTGGAACTGAAAGACAAGTAAGTTGGATTTGTTTATTTCAAGATATAAATAAAAAACATTGATGGTTTTACAGCATGAATAATGAATTTTATCTAAGGAAATGTAAATTCCTGTACTGCAAGATATTTACGTCAGAATTAGTGGTGCTTAAGCTATCTGTACTCTCAGTGGAGATAAATACTATTAAATTACAATTCATCTCCTTGATCAGATGAAATAAATGCTCCTTAAAAGTACTTCCTTCTCACTACTGACTGTGTTGATAGCCTTTATTGTAGGCATTGTAGATGTCAAAGGCAAACAGTCTATCACCTTCTGAATGACAGAGGGCCTCAATGACTCCTTAGGATGTTGGAAACATTCCTATACAAAACTTCTACTGATCACAGCTCAAAGAGAGGCAGTTCTATTTCTTTTAGGGTGGCCTACTTTCCTGACAGTTAGCTAGTTAGCTATCTCCTTTTTTCTTAGCCTCTCATCAAGTACATGACTCACAGAGGCATAAAAATAGATCTGGTAAAGGTTTGATGGTTATATTATGTATTTAGTGTAGGAGATACTTTGTAACCTGACATATGTACATATTGCTAAAATTCATGTTTTGTAGTCTGCAAAAAAAAAAAGAAAAAAGGATAATTCTTGAATTCTTGTGAATCAATGATACAGTGATTTCTTGGATTAATTAAATACTATACATTGGAGTTAAATATATTAATTTATATACCATATAATATATATATATATAAAATATATATTTATATACCATATTTTATATACATACCATATATTATGGATTTAATGTATTAATTATTTTAAATATTAATCAAACTAATTCGACATTGAACAGTATGAAATAACACCTAAACCTTGCCTGTTTTTTGGGAACGTTCTTACTTCATATTAGTTTACAAAATAGACTACTGTGAATTGAACTGGAGTCATCCATGTGAATTAGTAATATTCTTTTTTAAACTTTTAATAGAATTTACCAAATAGTTACAAATGTATGGCATGGCATTGAGCCTTCTGTTGTCCTGACTAGGTGCAGAACAAAACTTTATATAATCACTAAAATTGTCAGGCTGTTTAAGTAGAAGGAATGATTTTCAGACATTATAGTCTGTATTTCAAGTCTATTTTTAAATCTTACCTGTGCGTCCATCTAAATTTCATTAGCTTGAAGTCTAACAAGCCCATCTGCCAATTAGAAGCAGAAGGTAGAGAAAACAACAAAACCTACTGCAGTTGTGTTCTTTGTTAACAGTAAGCGAGACATTCATTACAAATTCAATCAATCAAACTTCTTGAAAATAACTGTTTGTTAAGTTACAAAGAGTATTTGTTTTACAGGTTCCAGAATAGAACAACAGAAGCAACAAAACTTGAAGCTGAGCTAAGTAAAGCTCAGAAAACGTTGAAAGCTGCAGAGGTATTGATAAATCAACTTGATAGGGAGCACAAAAGATGGAGCACTCAGGTTAGTGAAAATATTCGTAAGTCCCTCATATAGCTGATAATTTGAAAATACAGTTTTTTTTAACTGCTTGGAGAATGTGAGTTACTGCCATTCTGCTTGTTTCTGAGTGCACAATTTTTTGATTTCTCATTAGAAGATATAGCTTTCCTTTTTTTCTGTACCTTCTTTTTAGTTCCCCATACTTAAAAACTTGCTACTAAATGTGTAAAAATCCTCCAGTATTTAATAGAAAACATACTGTGCTGGTTTTCAATCCCAAGAACGTAATAGTTATGATGGGTGAACATGTCAAGCAGTTGGGTTCTTCAACCTGAGATACAGCCAAAAGGGACAGATTTTAAACATTAAAGTCCTAAAATGTATCAGCTTCATGGCATTTGTGTTGTAAATGTGAATATAGGTATACCTAAATGTTGGGTTACTTTTGAAGTCTTAACTCAAATCCTTGAAACTTTCATGGGTATCATAAGGCAGAAGAAATCTTCATGCAGAGGTACATGATTCTGCGTCTCCACTGATACCGAAAAGAACCTCAACCATTAGACTAAATGCCTGCATTTTGGAGAACCAAAGTTAAGGTTAGACGAATCCTTGTTGTAGGTTGACCACCATACTGGAAAAAATTGGAATGTGTTCCTCTCAAAGTAGCTTAACAGCTTTTCCATCTGTAAGGATTGGATATATTTGAACCCCTGTGTTTAAATGCTTCTAAAAGTGACTCCTCACAGTTTTTCATCTTGGTACTTTAGAAAATTCAAATTATCTATTAATGGTGTGCGGTAGACTAAACTGGCAGATAGATCAATTAGGAACTCAACCCACAATGAAGATAGTAAAAAGGCAGTGTTTGTCTCCCTTTAAAGTAAGGTGGAAGTAATAAAAAGTTGCCTTTATTTTGTGTATCCACATTTCTTTTTAATGTCAATTTGATTAAAGTAAAAGTGACAGGACTTTGAAACCAATTATGGCAGTCACGTAAGATGCTGATACACTGTATTTTATTTTTCTTCAAAATACTGGAACATTTTGAAACAGAGTTGATTTAGTGCAGATAAATTGTTTGAAGATATATGATGACTTAATTTTACCATGTAAGTGTGCAGTAAATAACAGTAAGTATAATGGTTGCATATAGTATTTATTGTCTGTATACATATTGTAAGTTATACTTACAGCCTGACTGTGACTAGGATCACATATTTCTTTCTTACTATAATACTATTTATCCATTTGCTTATAAGTTGAACTGTTCATCAAATTCATGGATTTTTATCAGTTCTCAGAATTATCTGTGCATGCTGTGGCTCAGAGCTGAAAGGAATTTTTCCCATACCTCTATGTGTCGTAGCTAGGTATAGATACCTGAAATGCAAGAGAATAAACTGTCTCAACTGTATTACTAATGGCAGGCAAACTTAATTCTGACATTTTAGTAACTGATGAGATGTATTAATGCAGTTTTTGTTTGCAAAACACTTATACATTCTGTATTCTTTTTTTGAAGGTGTCAGAGATAACGGATGACCTGGCTACATTGCCTAAAAGAGCTCAGTTAGCAGCTGCATTAATTACTTATCTTTCTGCTGCTCCTGAGGATCAGAGGAAAAACAGCTTGGATGAATGGACCAAATCAGCAGGCCTTGAAAGTAATTTCGTGTGTGTGTTTGTCAGTGTCTGCATGCAAGTAATTAAGCTTGATTGAGGAAGTGAGAAATGCCAGTGAGTTCTAATGAAGTCTCAGTTGTCTTTGTACTCCCAAATGAGAAGAGACATTTTCTTACTCAATAAATATTTCTACAGACAAACAATTTCTTAGAATCATTCTGTGAAATTATTAAGATTATAAATATTTATAAATAATTGTATCGTTATCTTCCTTGCTTAAAAAGAGAAGTTTACAAAAATGAATGTGTTCACTGTTGTAAATTTGCCAGTGCATTCTGAATGCTTCTGCTTTTTCAGTAATCATTTTTATCTTTGTGTTAGCAAAACTCTAAAATATTTCTATGACATCAGCTACTTATTAATAAAAAGTTCAATAAAAGCAATAAAATAATAGATTAAAGGGAAATCTACAGAGTTGCCCTCTATTAATAGAGAAAATCTCTGTTCTTTATAGACTCGTAAATGCTTTTAAATTATGCAGACTGTAAATTATGACAGAAACTTACACTTCCATTTGTCAGAGTTTGATTTACGACGGTTCCTGTGCACAGAAAGTGAGGAATTAGTTTGGAAAAGTGAAGGTTTGCCTTCCGATGACCTTTCAATAGAAAATGCTCTTGTCATCTTGCAGGTAAATTTGCTTTTTTGTCTTGTCTTGGAAGTATTTAAATTTTTTACAAATTTCAGTAACATGGCAACTTGAACTGTTTCTTTTGTGTTTTTTATTGGCATCACAGAGCACACACACACACAAAACCCCTTATGTAACAATGGATATTTTGTAGCAAAAAACCTGTTAAAAAAATACATGTTTGCATTTTTGCTCTTACTGTTTAATTCCATATCAGTCTATTCAGACTTAAAGTGTAAGTAGTCGTTAACAATACAACCAGTGGAAGATTATGTCCTATATATATTCACTTTGGCCTATAATTTCTTTTACTTTTTTCCTCACAAAAAGGAAAAGGCTACATGCAGATACTTTTCAAGGCATCTATCTATCTATCTATCTATCTATCTATCTATCTATCTATCTATCTATCTATCTATCTATCTCTAATAATACTTGAGAAAAGGAAAATATTCAGCTTTATCTATATATAGAGATATATAATATGTAATATATTATTATGTATGTAATATTCTAGTCACTTTTTAGATCTACTAACAAGTAGATATTTTATGGCATGAGGAGAATCTGCATTTACTACAGGTGATTTGCTTAGACGATTTATGATTAAAATTAGTTACCAATTTTTATCATCCTTTTAGTAGATCTATACATTCTTTTCTCAGTTTGATTAAAACACTTTCAGTAAGCACTGTCTTCTACCATTAAAGCAACTAATATATTAAAATAAAACCTTATTTTCATCTTTTTCATTAGTTGAATAGATTGAACTCTTGAAAATCTCACTGGGTGTAAAGATCTTTTTGAAGCACTCAGTCAATAATTTTCCTTGTATACATCTTTATAAAGCTGAAATTAGACATGGTATTTTACCAGTGTGATCTACAGTACAGTTCTCAGCTTTTATGCTGACCATCTTTTGAAGCTTGAATACTCATCATGTTCCCCCATCTTTCAGTTTGAGATCTGTATAGCTACTCAATTTGGAATACTGGAACTCAGTCCAAAAAAAGCCCCAGATTTGGAAATGTTTTTCTATCAGACTGAACCAGAGAATTGTTGAAAATGCATGTATAAACTTTCAGGAAGTTTGCTGACACAAAACTGGGAGATATGGTTGATACACCAAGATGATCTGATGGCTGGAGCCCATCTGCTATGAGACCAAGCTGAGAGAGCTGGGGTTGTACAGCCTGGAGAAGAGAAGGCTCTGGGGACACCTCACTGTGGCCTTTCAGTACTTAAAGAGGACTTGCATAAAAGAGGGAGAACAAGCCTTTACATGGACAGATAATAAGAGGAAAAGGAAAAATGGTTATTAACTAAATGAGGAGAGATTCAGATTAGATGTTAGGAGAGAATTCTTTACTTAGAGTGTAGCGAGGCACTGGCGCAGGTTGTCCAGAGAATGGGATGCCCCATCTGTGGAAATGCTCAAAATCAGATTGGATGAGACCATGGGCAACCTGACCAAGTGAGTAGCATTTCTGCCCTTGACAGGGTGTTGGAACGAGGTGATATTTAAGGCACTTTCCAACCCAAGCCATTCTATGACTGAGTCTCTGATGCTCAAGAGGGTAAAGTTGAGGCCCAGAGGGTCCTTGACAGACTGGAGAAATGGGATGATAGGATCCTCATGAAGTTCAGGAAGGGGGATTACAAAGTCCTGTGCCTGGGTAGTAACAACCCCATGTACCAACATGTGCTGAAGAGGAACCAGTTACAAAGCAGATTTGCAGAAGAGGACCTGGTGGTCCTGGTGGACACCAGGTAGTTTGTGAAACAATTATGGGCCCTTGCTAAGGAGAAGGCCAAAAGGTATCCTGGACAGCTTTAGGCAAAGTATTAGCAGCAGGTCGAGGGAGGAGATCCCTCCCCTTCACTCTGCACTGGGGAGGCCACACTTGGAATCCTGGGTCCAGTTGTGTGATCCTCACCCCAAGAGAGACATGGATGTACTGGACAGAGTAGAGTGTAGCTTTGTGCCTGCAAAATACTTGTATTCAGGATTTTTTCTAAAATGCATTGAAGTCCAAACCCAGAAGTATTTTACCTTTGCCCTCCAGAGGAAGAAAAATAATAACTCTTCTAAGTTTAAAAGCAGTTGTGAATAACAAAAGCTGTAGATTATACTCATTGAATAGAGACTCTTGTTTTTTAGAGAAGGTGAACAGCTGCCTCGCTTGAGCAAGACAAACAAACATCTGAGAATTTTGATTTTGGGTGCTCTCCTTTTTTTTTTTTTTTTAAAGAAGAAATGAAAGACACAGATTTCCTAGTCTGTTATTGTTTCTTTAAATGGTTTGTTAATTAAAAACGGTTTTAAAATATATATTCAATTAGTTTGGGGAAATAAAAAAAAGGGTTGCAATTTTATTCTTAAAATAGATTTTAGTAAATATATTTTTATTTTTCTTTCCCCTAGAGTAAAGTTTGCCCATTTTTGATAGACCCTTCTTTCCGGGCTACTGAATGGTTGAAGACACATTTGAAGGAATCACGTTTGGAAGTTATTAACCAACAGGTACAGTATTTACTCTTGGTGTTTCCTGTTAGAGCTTTCTCTATTCCAGATTTTACAATGTAATTTTTAAAGGTGTGTGATAACAATCACCAAGAATTAGTTTATGTATTAGTTTATATTAGTTTATATTCTATAATAGGTGAAGCATACAATTCCTTCACAGAGTTCTAGGTTATTTAAAATTGGAGACTCAAAATCTGGTTGATATTTTATTTCTACAAGTTTGCCTCTTTCTGCTACTATCTCCGAGAATGTAATATTCCCTGCTGAGAGGAAGATAGAAAAAAAATTCTAATAGAGAGGTCATTTGTGTACTTGGTTGCAGTTCACCAACTTTAAATCTCTTGTTGTATTGTTGTATTGTATTATCTATATTGGGAAGAGTAAATTTGATTTCAGTTTGAGATTAAGGTACCTGAAATTCATTGTGTACCTGTAACTGTTTACCTGAGTAGCGAGGTATGGCTCAGTTGCACACACAGAGGCAGGCATCTGGTGCTATTCAGAAGTCCCTTATTGAATCCCACCTGGCCTCAAAGTATTGCTTCAACAGCATGTAGGTCTTTCACAAATCCTTGCTGGCTCTATGGAACCCTTCTAGATACTCTCTGAGGGTAGTAGATAACGTATCTTAGGGTAATTGATTGTTTGACCTGCTAGCTGATTGGCCTGATTACCTTTTAGCCTCTTGTCTATATTGTCCAGGATCTCTATTGACTAATGGGATCATTAGCTCCATACACATATTTAAACACCTGTTTGCAACAAAAGACTGCGTGTAGACCTCTTAATAATGTGAATCCTGTGCTTGGTTCAGTTTTGAGACATAGCTACATATTAAAATTTGAGATATGAGACCTGGCCAGGACTTCCAGGTGCACCTGGCAGACATGACAGTGAACCTGCTCTCTTCTGATGCAGCACTTGAAGATCTAGGCATTTTAAATAGGTTTTCTTGATCAGTAGATCAAGTTTATTTAAACTAAACATGTGTGGCTAAATCCTGAAATATATGTCTCTAGTAGGATTTTTCCTCTGTACTACTGATTATTAGATTGGACTGTTTGGTGTAAGGCCTTCCTGCTCTTTCTGAAGTGAAAGCTTCAAAAAAAGCATGAATCAAAAAAGCATGAATCAAAGGAATGTATTTCTATTTATCCAGGACACCAACTTCCTAACTGCTCTTGAGCTGGCAGTGAGATTTGGGAAGACACTTATTATACAGGAAATGGATGGAGTGGAGCCTGTACTTTACCCATTGCTAAGAAAAGATCTTATTGCTCAGGGTAAGTCACCAAGATCTTTGCTACTTCTTGCTCAAAACTTTTGTAGTTTAGATCTATTTATATAAAACTTGATTTTTCTGAAAACATGGGTATTATGTTTTCAGAACATATGTTTTATGGGTATTATTAACCTGCTAGTAACACTTTGAAACACTGTGTTTCAAACACACAAAATATTTTGGAGACATGTTCTTATTTAGTAAGCAGAAAAATATTGAAAAGTATGATTTTTTTTTTATTTGAAGTTAAAATAATGGGTTTTTTATAGATGCTTAAAAATTTAAATTTTGATATATTTCTAGTGATATTTCAAACACATAGTTTTAATTGGGAACTTGGGCCTTAAATAAACCAGAAGTTACACAACTGTTAGTGCAGTTAGAGATCAAAGGTTTAGAATGTTGGTGTTCATGCTTCTCTTGCATTTCTCTGAACCTAAAGAAGACACACAGGTCTGTTTCTGATGTGCCCTTGGGATGGGAAGGGTCATAGAGATCAGCAGAATGGTGGAATTTGGTGAAAAGAGTCCCTTAACCAATGCAAGAAAAGTGAAAAAACACAATGCTTAGGTTTTGCAATATAATATCTCTGTTTTGGACAGATAATGTGTTCTACCTGTTTGTATGACTGCTTTGGACTTAGTTGCTTTTAAAAAAATGAATATGGAAAGTTGTGATAAAATTTAGCAAAAATAAATTGTAATTATGCAAGTATCTCTGCATGAATTTTGTTGAATTACATTACGTATTTTGAAATTATATCAAGAGAACTCGGTGAATTAGAAAGTACAGCAATGTGTGTTTTAAGTAATTTCTAAATTACAGTAACTAAAACAGATTAGCATTATCCTTTGTAATTGTATTTCTGCCTCAAGTGGTAATTCCTCAGCATGTACCATGACCTGTGCATGTAATTTACTATATGAACTTTGGGTACTGAAAATAGCTCAAGACTACTTTTTGCTGTCATTTCATCTACTATTGAGATCTAATAATGTGTGAGGTAGCAGTAATTCTTCAAATGTAAGTACATGCTAAAAATAAATACAAATAGCATAGGATTCATATATGCATTTATCACCAATGTGAGAAAGATCTGTTTAGGGAAAAGAAAGTGTTATTTTAAATCAGTCTTCCATTACAGGTGCTCTTGCTTTTTTTTTCCCATCAAAAGAATGGCACCAATGTGGTGATTTCAAGGATCTGTGGAGCATTAGGTGAAACACTGTAACAATTTTTTTTGCCCCACTAGCTTCTGCCGAATTCTGGAGAGTTGACTGTGTCTGCGGAACTGTGGAGAAAGCAGATTAAATTCAAATATACTAGTTTGTTTAGGAAAATTGCTCATAATACTCCAACATCACCCTTTGCTTTTTTAATGAGCTGTGTTAATGCCAGGTCTATGCAGGTCCAAACTAAAGAGCTGTTGTTGGAAAAGGAAGAATGGGTCGCTATTTGAATCTTTTCCATCACTTTATAAGCAAGCATGCTCTCCTTCTTTTTGTCAAAATGTGGGTGTGGGAACTTGTCTGGATTATTTTGCTTGTGATGACTGTGATTACTTGGAATGAAATGTTAAGAAAAAGAATGAACATGTATACTGCAGTAAATTCATCTTTGTACAGCTTCCATTTTCTATTTGATGTTTTTACAACATAGTCCTAAAATTTATTCTGATCTTTGGCACAGAAGCAAAATTGGTGTGTGATTTTCATCTCTACCAGTGTTTTAGCAAGAGATTTATATTTCTGGTCTGCACTCAGTGCTAAAAATAGAGAAGCACCCAAGTATGCCATCTTGGAAAGTTTTCCAGAATGAAAATTTTTACTTTTCATCTTATAATTCTGTTCTTATTTCTTTTTCAGTATCAGAGGCAAAATCTTACTCTAGTCATGTCATTGTCTGAGTCTGTTCTTTTCTAACCCTGCTAGAATGGAAATCTGTTATGGAAGAGGGGTGGTGGGCCCTATACATGTAGTTTTATTCTGGAACAGGCATATTAAGAAATATTAGGAGTATAAACAGACTGAAACCATGACAGTTATTTAATAAATCAATTGTTTCTTTCATCATATGATTAGGTTTAATATATTTATAATAATACAAATCTATGGGATATTTCTTGATGGAATATTTTTCTTTCATTCTACTGTCTAGATATTCCATCATTTTTAGTTTCATTGACTTTTTTTCTATAACAATTTTTGTAGAAAAGAGTATCTTGATAGAATTATGATTATACAGCAACATCAACCTTCTACAAATAAATACAAGGGTTCCAGAGATGAAATCTAATGTTTTTGCATGAGGAAATATCGAACCATCTTAGTTAGCCAGTATATAATTATGGCTAGTATAGAGTGGTAGAGCAATGTTTAAAGGTAATTTGAATATGTTTGAATTCTGACAAAATTCTTGCACATAAGGGGGATACTTGAGGTCATCTTCTGTGGTGTTTTGTCTCCTATTCATGGTCTGAAGATTTCAAAACGTTGTTAGTATTACTTCTATTTCATTTTGTGAAGTACGTTTTTGTCCTTGGTGCTTTGTGTTCCGGGTAAGGAGATTTAAACTACTCAGGTGTATTAAATATTCTTACTCTGTAATTTTCTATATTATTGCTATGTTATTACTTTCCTGTCTCTAACAATGGAGGTTAGGATGTGTTCTTTAGATTTTTTGATCTGTGTTTTTTCCAATCAATTTATAAATTCACATTATGAAATATATTTAGATCCATTGGTCATAAGTGTTACACAAATACTCTTGTTTTCAGATAATTTTGGAATGTTCCAATCAGAGTGAGTATAACATCTGCTTGTTATTTACAGGACCTCGTTACGCCGTACAGATAGGTGAAAAAATGATAGATTATAATGAAGAGTTCCGTCTTTTTCTATCAACAAGGAACCCAAATCCCTTCATTCCACCTGATGCTTCTTCTATTGTTACAGAAGTAAACTTTACCACAACAGCAAGTGGCTTAAGAGGACAGGTAGGCATTTAGAATAAAACCAGTGTATGTATAGTGAACATGTAGAGCTGCATCCAGTATCTGGAATAAGGCCCATGGTGCAGTTTGTGTTAACGGTTATGGAGGTATTTTTGAGCTCACAAATATGAATAGTAAAATTTTTGTGCACTTTGAAACCAAGGAGCGAGTTCAGTAGAGAAAATGAAAATGTTCTTATTGACTTCAGCTGCAACAGATTAATTGCTATGCCTTTGCTTTCTGTTCAAGATGCATTTATGGTACCATGGAAACATTTATGTTACAGCTCTCCAGTGTCCTACTTAGAGATTAATGCTGGTGTCATCAAGATACTTTGTGTACAGAAAAAATGTAGTGAAACCAAAATATTGTGTACTTTATTTCCTTTAAAATACTAGTAGCTTTTGAGGTTTTCGTTATAAAGTCTAGGAATCAAAATGGAAGAAAGAAAAAAAGAATAGAGATCAGTTAAGGGAAGTAAATCCCCTCCTTATTTGGTATGAAACAAGTTTTTCCACATTAACAAGAGACTTGGAATGGGATGTAGATAAGATGTTGATAAGTAAGATATAATTCAAAACATGAAGCATAGATAACCACACGGATTTCCTCCTTCCTCTGGAGATACGGAATTGTCATCATACAGTGTGTCCATGAAAACTGCCCCTCTCGAAGTGGAAATGCAGAAAAGAACCCTAACTTTATTTTTGTTTTCTCTCTTTGTTATTAGCTTTTGGCTTTAACAATTCAGCATGAAAAACCTGATTTGGAAGAGCAGAAGACAAAGCTGTTACAACAGGAAGAAGATAAGAAGATACAGTTAGCTAAACTTGAGGATTCTCTTTTGGAGGTAAAACAAATTCACCTCTTTAGTATCTGTTAGACCAATAAGATGATAATCACATTGTTGTGTGTTTGAATGAAGATTCTGGAAGTGTGGAATAATGAGCTGTCAGGATTTTTGATTAATAAAAATGAAGGTATTATTTGCCTGGACCTATTGGAAGAGTAGAGTAGATAAGAAAATACATCTGTTATGAAACTAGTATTTCAAAACATTAAGTACTGTCATAGTTAAATTTATGGATTTGGTGAGCTAGATTTAGGCTGATTTAGTGTGATTAGAAATTTAATTAATTTTAACATACCTAGAAGAGAAAACTATTAAAAATTACACTATTTCATTTTAAAATTATTAATTTTGCAAAAAAGCCACACTTTTAAGCCTGTGAATCATGTCAAATGGCTCTTTCTCAAATTGAGAAATGATCCTGTGTTGTGAATAAAATGAGAAACTCCCTCTACAAATGGAAAGATTGCTAAGAGAGACATTTAAAATTTTAAACCTCCACAATTGTTTCCTATTACAATTAACATTCCCTGTCTTGCATTTCAAATTAATGTTCTCAATTTTCAGTCGTATTTTATTGAAAGTACTTATGCTCAGAAACAGATGTTCACCTCTATAAAAAAGGTAGCTTCCAAGGAAGGACTCTTTTATTTTTTGTTTGTGTCTTGCCATGGATTTCCCATAAATTGTCCTTCATGCTTGTAAGAATGGATCCTTGAATCCTGTCTTTCTGAAAGGTCAGAGATGGAGGGAGATTGTCCTGGTGCCCTAAACCCCTCAGTCTGTAGCTAAGTCACAGAACTTTGCAATATTGACTGCAATGGATTAGCATAAAATAAAAGGTTTTGCACATTAGTCTGCCATTTATTACACTGGCCCACAAGAGAGCTGGAGGGGGACTTACTGCAAGGATGTGCAGTGATAGGGCAAGGGAAGAATGGCTTTTAAATTGCAAGAGGGTAGGTTTAGATGAGATATTACAAAGAAATGCTCTGCTGTGAGGCTGGTAAGGCACCAGTTCCTCTGGGAACCTCTGGGAACAGGTTTCCCAGAGAACTTGCAGATGCCTCATCCCTGGAAGTGTTCAAGGCCAGTTTGGGTGGAGCTTTCAGCAAGCTTATGTAGTGAGTGGCATCCCTGCCCATGGCAGGGGGGTTGGAACTAGATGGTCCCTTCCAAGCCAAACCATTTTATGATTCTCTTCTATGATTCCATGATTAATAGCTCTGTTTTAGAATTTTGCACATAATTATTTGACATGATTTGGATTTCTACCTTTGCTGTCCCTATTGATCTCCCTATTAATTCTCAAATACTAAGATTAGCCCTTTTCTAAAACTCTGATGGGGCAGATTTCTCTTACAGGAAGAGGGAAACTTGCTCTCTAATAAAATTCCATATCCAGATTTGACTATTTTAACACCTTATTGTCTACCAGAAACTGAGGGTTCAGAGATGCTACAAAACAAATTTCACTTTAGAACACATTTTTTGTGGGATTTTGGAACTCAAAAGTCTTTTTCATTTGTCCCATCTGAATTATCAAGTACAAAACTTAAAGTAAGTTGGTGCCTTAAATATCTGCAACAAAAAGCATCTGAGTAGTAGCAGCAAGATTGATTGCAATTTTGTAATTCTTGTTAGCAAGTTATCCTGAAATCGGGATAATCTTTGACCCTGAAGAAAGAAACCTAAGGCTCAGTGGAAACTGGCAGGTGCTACCTAGACTCTGTCAACAAAGAAGTCAATGTTGGATGAGGTCTAACTAAATTTAGGTTAGTCTTAAAGCAACATTGCCATTTTATCTGAAGTACTGTACTGATTTCCTTCTAAAAGCCTGGGAGTAAAGATGTAGATACTGTCTCATAGCTCACAGTATGATTCCTCATGGATGAACTGGACTATTTCAAAAAGCAGGTCATCTTGTCCTAAACTTATTTTGGGTAGAGAAGTAAGTGCATTCTGCTACTCTAACTGGTGAATCTCTTCCTCCAAATATTCTAAAATGTTCTCCTACAGGTGGTTGCTCAGAATTGATTTGATCACAAGCAGCCAATTTTCTGTCTGACTAAAATAAATATATTGATGTGTATTTAGTGAAGGTTAGTAAAAAAACATAGAAGTGAACTATTCAAGCTTTTCCCGCTTCCTAGAAGTGAAATTAATTGCTTAGTTGCTTAATTTAATGAGGAAAACTCAGGAAAAATGTAGGACAATCTAAAGCATTTTGAAATGATTTTTGATTATGAAATTTAAATTGATGTAATGTGAATATTCATCTCAGTTGGAAATGAGAACTAGATTGTATAGGAGATATTGGAATGCTTTTGAAGGAAAATGAATTTATGAATGACTGAGTGCAGGAAGCTATACAAGTAGCCAATTTCAGGTTAAATGGAAGTTAAACACAAGAAAGAAATACCTTCATCTGTATTTACCATGTGGATTTTAGTTCCTAAGAGTCTTACCATAGAAATAATTCTCAAAAGTCTGCTGATAACCCATGTTTCCAAATCTGGCAGTCTGGATTTTATGTTCTTGAGCTGTATTTTCCATACTTCTTTAAAAAATGTCTCAGTTTTTGAAGTAACCACCAGTATTCTAGAACTCTTGAGATGCATTCAGTGATTCAGAAATACATACAGATCAGAAAGATAGTTTCCAAAATAGTTACTTTACAGGATTTTTTTTTAATGTAACATAGATGACTTTCTTTTTTTCAGACTCTTGCCACATCACAAGGCAATATTCTAGAAAATAAGGATCTGATTGAATCTTTGAATCAAACTAAAGCAAGCAGTGCACTCATCCAAGAATCACTGGCTGAATCTTTCAGACTTCAGAGTTTCCTTGATAAGGTAGAAAAATATTTTAATCTTTAAAGTACTGTTTTTCTCCTGCTGAAAATATTCATCTTTTATCTAGAGAAGATACATATATCCACGGGGTTGTAAGATGAGTAACATATTAAATTAGTTCTTTTTGAGTTTTTATTAGTTCATATTTGGGATGTAAGTGCATGAAGTATTTCCAGTAATTAAAATGCTTTGTTTTGTATATGCTGGATAGTTACACAACTTAAAGTCTGCCAGTTTGAATTAGAAGAATTTCGGCAGGTAATGGGTTTTGACTTTATTTTTTTACCGTCTACTGTTGCAAACATTATAGTTCATATAGATGTTTTTGCTTAATTTGCCTCTTGCTATTGGAAAAGTTTAGCTCATTGGTGGTGCTATTCATCTGACATCCTCTTTTTGTGACAGATTGCAGTTTTCTTCTGTGTTCTATTTGTTTAGGTAAAAATTTCCCATTGAATTTTGGGGTGTGTTCTGTGGTGGGAAAAGACCTTAGTGCCCTAGGGATTAATTTCCAACATGTTCGTCATAATTTAGAGGATTTTTTGCTAAAAATGTTTTCTTCCAATTTTGAAATCTCAATTCAGTGTTGAAGTCTGGAGTGTGATCCCTCAGTTTGAAGGCTTGGAAAGGATTTGGTTTTCTAAAGCAGTGGGAGTCACAGGAGTGTTTTCTCAGTGGGATGAGTAAATGTTTATGCAGTGATCAGTAGGTGGCAGTAATGCACCTGGGTTTTTTATGTGTGTGTTGTTTTTCTCCGCAGGAGAGGGATGCCTATCTCCCTTTGGCTGAGAGCGCTAGCAAAATGTACTTCATTATCTCTGACTTGTCCAAAATTAATAATATGTACCGCTTTAGTCTGGCGGCGTTCCTGCGGCTTTTCCAAAGGGCTCTGCAAAGTGAGCAGGTATTTGCTCTTCTCCTGAAGCTGCTAATGCTGCAAAAGAATCCATCTGCTTTGATCCTTAGAATTTATAAGGCACTCTGGACATTTTTTTAAAAAAGCTTAGAATAACTGAAGATGAAGTGCATAATAAGTAGTGATGCTGACCTGTTGTGCTTTAGGTGCTCAGAATACTGGCACGTGGACTTCTAAGTGATCTTATGTTGTGTGTAAATCACAGAACTTCTCTACCATCTGAAAGCAAAGTAATTCTTTGTGATTTCAGGCTTGTTCTTTGTCTATGGTGAACTAGGAAAACAAAGGCTAATTATAAATTTACTGAAGGCTTTATTTAAATAAATTAATGCTTTAAAATGCTAATAAAGCTAATTTTATGAACAAGGGGTAGAATAAGAAAATACCTATATTTCTACATGGTTCATTTACCTGGAGGAAGGTCATAAATTTATCTACTTTTTACAGTTTGTAAGCATGCCTGCAGTCTGTCCTGTTTAAAATGTAATTTTTATTCTTCTGTATTCTTAGGCCAGTATATTCTTATTGAAATGAAGAATGAGTTTATTCCTTGTCATCTCACTCTTTAGATCTAAATACCTGCACTGAGTAATAGTGCATTTTCTTTTTATTAAGTATTTCCAAAATTCTTTGTATTTCTCTTTGTTTCTACTTAGAAAGTCATTCACCAACCTTTCATCATGTTTACTTTGGATTCGCCTTTATTCTGGCATCTGCAATTACAACTCTCCTTCAGCCCCAGTCATTACTAAGAACACAGTTCTGACTAAGTGAACTGGTCCTCTTTGGAGTTCCTATTACTTCTTTTCCATAACATGATGTTTTAACTTCTTGTTCTTGCTCTCACTCTCCTTCATAATTTTTTTTCTTCCTGCCTATAATGTTACCTATTTAAAGCTCAGTTTCTGGTTTTGCCTTCGTTGTTTGCTTTCCTTTTTCCTTCTCCTCTATCCATTTCTTCATGCCAAGTGATCTCTTTGACATAGATAAGGTATTAGGCAAATCAGCTGCCCAATTACCCTTCTTAAACTCATCTCTTCAAATTCCAGCAGAGTGGAAAGGAACTCATACTACCTGTAACACACTCCCTTCTCTCCGGTCTCTTTCTTCTTTGTCCCATCTTTCAATTTTTTTCCTGTTAGATTTAGTCTTTCAATCTATGAGCTTTGAAGGACAGTGTACACTTAGTGTTTTCTACAATGTTCATTTCAGTTGGGCCAAATTTTACCAGAAGTGTAATAACTACACTTATAATCAACATACTTGTTTAGTGCTATTAAATATAGTAATTCAACAAATAAGCAATTTTTTATCCTAAAACTATGAGATTTCAATGATATTAATGTTAGGAGAAGAACATGTACTCTCATTCTCAATGTATTTAACCTTATACACAAAGTTGTATCATGTTCATAGTCAAAATATTCAATGCCAAAATACTTATTTCTTAATACTTCAGCATGAATTTCCCATTTAATCTTTGTTAGAGACAGATGAATTTAGTATCTTTTTAGAACTAGTGTCATGTAGAGTCCAGATTATTTGTTTAATTTTGCTGAAATTTACTAAGTACGTGAAAAGTTTTTTACTTCCACAGGAATTTTTGAAATCTGAAATTTCTTTTTTAGGATTCAAGTAACACTGAGGAAAGAATCAAATTGCTTATTGGCTCATTGAAACATACAGTGTATGAATATGTTTCTCGTTGTTTGTTTAAGGTAAGATTGTATTTTTCTGGCTTTTATACAGTGCACTGGGTTTGAAAGCATTCTTTCAGCAGCCGACACTGATCTACTTCAAATAAGCAGTATTGTGTACTAGATGCAAAACATTACACTACTAATAATTAACATGCTAAATGCAGGCTTAAAATCAGGATATGACCAAATTAATATTGCTGATGCACATACCTCTCTGCCTCGTCCTGGCTTCAGAATCAGTCATGAGCTTTGCAGTCTTCTGAGCACTCATTTTGCATTCACTCTTACTTCTTGCATTCCTAAATATAAGGTTTTGTGTGATTATTTGGAATTTTTTTGTATTTTGGTTTGGTTTTTTTTAAAAGGAAACAGAAGTGGATTTGTTAGGTTGATATTTGGCCTTGGTTATTTTAAAGTTCTCTTCTAGCCTAGATGATTCTATGTTTCTAAAAGTCTGACATTGTGATAGTCTCCTTTTCACGGCCTGTCTCATATGTCTACCTGCTGCCTTGTTTCTCTCTGCTCCTTGTTCTTCCTCCAAAAAATGTTCATAGTGTATTTTTTTTTATTTCAGTCAGGTGTCTTCTCACTTCTTACTTTCTTACCAAAAACCTAGGGAAGCTATACCTTTCATTTTCAGTTTTAATTTTTACTTTCATGGGAAACTGTCATAACAAGAGGTATTTGTCTCAAAGTACCAGGCTGAAGGAAGCATAGTAGATCTGTAAATATGGTTTGAGCAGTACAAATCACCCAAGTCTGTGGTTTGTTCTGTGAGAATGGAGAGATCTTGAAAATTTTACACCACCTCCTACCCCTGTCCGCCAGTCTGGCAATGCTGTATTGAGGATACAGGGCTAGCAGTTCTTTCTAAGGGGTTTTGTTTATCAAAGTCTAAGTGGATTCTCATGAAATAGTCTCATAATAATTAGTGTTTGTCTTTGAATTCATGAGTTATGTGAAGCCTTCCACAAAGTCATTACATCTTGTGAGTATGGAAGGCAGCAATTTTTATATGTAAGAAAAGTGAAGATAGTTCAAATGAAAGGTAGAGAAGAGATTTCTAGTAGGAAAGCTTTTAAGCATGGTCAGATTGGAGTTTAGAAAATACTGAAATATGTTAACTGTGCAGCTTCAAACTACTGGTCCATCCAGTTTACTATTGTCTTCTAGTAAAAAAGAGAACAAATAAACTCTTCATACCATCAACAATTCACTGCTAATTCTTCTTTTTATCCATGAAAATTCTTAAAGACTGCTGTGACACTGAGGCTTTACTAGTGTCTTCATAAATGGTATAGCTGACAGGAGGTCATACCCTTTGAAACATGTTAGAATCAAGTAGAATGATTTTGTCTGTCTGTGGTTATTATCTATGTGTACATAGGCTTCATGAATGCTGCTAAATGAAGTGGTGCCAAGATATTTACCTGGGCACTTGAACTGGCCTATCTTTCCTCTTTAATTTGTCAAAACAGGATTGGTCTGTGCCACTTCATGTTCTTCCAAACAATTCTCGTTCAGATTTTGGGTACTAGATCGTCCAGGGAGCATACTAATATGCAGTTGTGATATGGATTTGTTTGCAGAACTTTTCTGAAAAGATGAAAAAGTTAAATGGTGTGGTTTGTTCTCAATGTCATATGATGTTCATGTTTATCAATAAAATGAGAACTTCAGTGCCTTGCAAAACTTGATGCTAATTCCTCTTTGCCCTCCACTTGACAGCCCACTTTGAGTTAGATTTTGTCTCTAACTTGCAAAAGTATGTAGCAATTTTGCATTAGGATATATGGTGTTTTCATAAAGAAATGTAACTTATAAAAAAGAACAGAAATATGCCTTTTCCTGAGTATATCAATATATTTTTACTGCTTTTATTTCAGGCTGATCAGCTAATGTTTGCTCTACATTTTGTACGAGGAATGCACCCTGAGCTTTTTCAAGAGAATGTAAGTGCTAAAGAAGAAAATCCCCAAGTATTTTACTCAAACTTAATATGAAGAGTAAAGAAGTAGATAAAAAGGTTTTGTCTCTAAGTGTAGGACTTAGTTGAAGTTATCTGTAGTGTGGTCAGATTAATCTTATAAATGCTGCCTGCAGTGAAACAGTGTGCATAATTGACTTAATACAATTGCTAAAACGTGTCTGATTATCCTGAGACAAGACACATTTAATTATCTTAAGTACCTCCACGGAATGGAGAGACAAAACCATGGCTTTCTGTACTAGAAGCTGGAGACCAGGGACATCAAATGACAGTAGACATCAGTTTAATAAAGGAGAGCCCATTATAGAGGTAAAGGTAAAAATCAGATAATACATTTGAAAGAAGTAGTGGAACTTGATTATAACAAAGATGTGAGCTTAAGGTACAAGGTTCAAAAAAAGTTGGTTGGAACCTTCCGATGAAGGAGTGGTTTCATTGTAGACATACGGATTGACAAGGTGAAATCTCAGTCTTTCAGCAATGATGTGGCCTCATAAAAATAACTAATCTTGTGAGCAGAAAAATGTCCTAGCTGCTCTTCATTATCCAGAGTTCCCTAATTCATATTTATTATTTTATTATTGATTTTATTCTGAAAATACCTTGCTTTATCTTTCTTGAGTTTCTAAAGTCATGAAGGCAGCAACCTGCAAACAGTTTTTTGGTCTAAATTAATTCCTGGCTTCTTAAGTGTTTGTAAAGTACAGCCCTGTGTGTTGGTTTCCATTGTTTAGCATGCATTTCCATCAGCTATTAGAACTCTTAGACAGCTTATTCTAGGTTATATATAATGCATATTCTTACAGTATCTGAATACTCAAGAGAGAAAACAGGCAAATAATATACATTTTTTACTTCTCTGAAAGGTAGAAGTTATTTTAATTAAATTGTTAAGAGAAGAGTGCTTGTACAAAATATTTCGTGAAGAAAATGAAGCTGAAGTTGTTATTCTTTTCAAATTGTTTCTTCTAAACTTATAATGTGATTAGACTAGGAGTTACTTAATACAGTGTTAGAGAATTTAGTATTCTTAGTCCCTGTCCCAAAAGAATTGAACCTTCTGCACTTAAATATTTCTTGGCATAGCAATATGAAATTTATAGTACAACTTCAACAATATACTGTGGAATGCCTTGGTTCTTAGTAAGGACATTCTCTTTCTCAATCAATATGTATAGATTTTTCTGAGGTAGTTTTATATCCTCTATGTATTGTACTTCTTCCTTTCTTCATAACAATATTGCACAAACAAAAAAATACTCCATGCATTTTTGTGTGCACAAGCATTTTCTTTATAATTGGGAGATGAGCATTAGTTTGTAACTGAAAGAGAGAGTTGTTTCAAGACTCAGTGAGACTGATGGGTGCCAAAAACTGTGCTGGGGTTTCTGTCAGCAGTATTACTCTTAGTCCATTGACTTTTAAATTTCTAATGTTACTATTGTCTTTAATTAAAAACCCTTTATCATAGAATAGAGATATGAATTATGCAAAATTTCAGTACCTATGAAGAAATTTTGGTCTGTTTCTTGTCACCTCCAAATACAGGTTTTTGTAATTTCTAGTGGTTTAAAATATTTGTCTTATCTGTCTTAAAATGATTTAAAATTGTCTTCCTGGATACATACACAAACTCTTAAAGTTTTAATCATACATAAATTCAATCATGCTTTCTATAGTGACCTGTTCTGTGTGGACTGCAGGTGCCCCACCAGGCAGGATGCGTGTCCTTGCCAGCCACATTTGTTGTTTCCTGATAGTCTGTAGATGGGCAGTCTGGGTAGGAACTGTGGGTGCTGAGAAAGTATGGAACTTGCCCTTTGCTTCTTTTTCTTGTCAAGCACTGCAGTCACTTAGCTTGGATTCTGCAAAAGGAGCTACATTCTGTTAGCATCACCTAACATTTAAAAAATGCCTTGGAACTCTTTCAGAATCTAGGATTTAATTTGTTTATCTTCCTGCTCTGCCTGCATGCTATGTATTACACATTAATCTTTGTTCTTATATGTGTCTTGTGACTTATTTGAGTTGTTTATTTATTCCCTCCAGGAATGGGAGACCTTTACAGGTGTGATCATTGGTGACACTATCAGAAAATCAGTAAGCTACATTTATTTTCATATTTTGAAGTGAGAAAATTTACTTTAATCCTGATAAGTTAAAGTTGTATTCTTACTATGTTGTTTAATTGTATTCATACATTAAAGAGAAGAGTAACTTTCCACATAGTAATATAAAGATACAAATTTATTAAAATTTTTTTGAACATGGCAAGTTAGCAAAAGACCACAGAAAGATTGCTGTTGTGAATGTTTTTATTGAAAACATGGCTTTCACAACCTTATTACTGAGTATAGTATTTCATAAAAATTCATGTAACTTATGTGTGTGATGTAACTTGCTTCCATAAGGATTCACAAAGGAGCGCTCGTGACCAGATTCCCTCTTGGATAGAACAGGACCGAGTCTGGGCAGTAGCATCTTTGAAGGTATACATCATGTGGTCTGTTGAATTTAAATTTAAAGAACTTTGGTTTTGGCAGATAGCAATTTGGACTTGAATACTCAGATATGTATTTGTCAGATCAAAAGATTTTGTTGTTTTAAGAAGTTTATTCCATCTTCCAGAAACCATGGCTTGATATATATTCACCTAAAAAAAATTGGGTTTTGTTTTTATTTTAATCTCATTTTTCTGAGCCTTTTTCATGAACATTTCTATCCTATCTAAAAATGAATTTCAATGCATGTGAGTGAACCTGTCATCTTACTGACACTAGAAAATACTTTAAATCTATCCAAGTTCCACAGTATTTATAGATAGGAAGATAGAAGAAAAATTGCAAGCAATATTTAGTTGTAGATTTCGCTTATGTAATGACTTTCATGAATCGCTTCATATTGTATTTAAAGCCATAAAATGTTCTCCTCATCAGATTTCTCTGTACATTTTTAAAGGTGTTTCAGAGTTTATGATTGCTCAGATTGAACTAAAGCAAAAACTTTCTTGCATTTTTTCCTCCTACCACAGTCAATGAGAAATTCCTGTCCTCTGATCCTGAAGGGAACTTAAGGAAAATACTAGTCCTGAAATCTGTCTTAGCCTCTTCCCCTGCATGTAGCTCAGCAGCAGGAAAAGAAACTTGACTGGTCTTTGGCAAGGATTTTTTTTTGCTAAACCCAGAGTTCACTATTTAATTTCTCTTCAACCAGGAATCACGAACAATCACAATAACGGTGTGGCAATCATAATAGTTAGAGAATTAAACAAACAAACAAACAGAAATTGAGTAACTGAGTGAATCAGTAACATGAACTGATAGCAAACCATTACTGATAGCAGATAGCAGATCATCTTTTGAGGAAAGGACTTAAGGTAAAGCCCGAAGTTTAAAATCAAAGAACTTTAAGGTTTAAAACAAAAATTTAGTCTTTCCAGGGAATAGGTAAACAAGTGGTTAATTTTAAAATGTACTCTTTTCTCCTCTAACTCTAAGGATGAAATTGAATTTTGTGATTTGCACCATAGTGGTCATTTCCAAATATCAGTATTTCCAAATACTGATATTTGGAAATAACTTAAAATACACAATGTGCAAATGGGTATTCTTTATAGTTAAATCTATACTATTTGTTTTGTAGGTTTCTCTCCCAGGTCTCTATCAGACACTTTGCTTTGAAGATGAAAGTCTATGGCGTAGTTTTTCTCAGAGCTCTGTGTGTGAACAAGAGCTTCCATCTCCTGTTGCAAAAAGAATTTCCTTGTTTCAGCAGGTAACCTTTCCATTCATAATATGAATGATGAATTCAGCAGTAAAAGTAAATTTTACATCCAGGCCTGGTTGAATTATAAGCAGTGACAGTATCTACTTTGTCTTACAGTTTAACTCTTTTTTTTAATCTAAGAATTATATATTTTTTACTCTTGTCTGTATTATTTCTCTGTTATCTGAGTCTTTTTAGGTTGATGTATTAGCTGCAACTGAGTATACCCTCTAAGGTAACAAGTTCTTTAGAAATATACATGAAATTAATTTTATGAATAGGTATTAAAATTCTTTCATGGTTGCTGTGTTACTGCTGGATGTCAGCTTGTTGAGCATTTTACTTCATCACTGAATGTGCAAACTCACACATCTGACAAAAAATGCAGTAGCAGCCTCTGCTTCTTTAGAATAGAAGGCAGGAAAAATTACTTCTGAATACCTGGTGATAAAGAATGCACCAAGAATATGGGAAGGGCAAGTTCCTTTCTCAACCTGAGGGTCCTTTTCCACTGGAAGAGAAAAGTATAATCACTTTTGTGTTTATGGAAAAAAAGATGTTGTTAATTACCTTCAAATGATGCTGTGATTTTTCTTTTGAAGTTACTTTACATGAAAACATCCAGAGAAAGGATGGGGTATTAAAGAATATAGTTTCATGTTGATTGTCTCGTAGCTACTGTCTATTTGGAGTTTTTTGTGGAGGAGGAAAATTTCTGAAATAGCATGCATGGAATTTAGGAACAAACCATTTTTCTGAGTCACGTTTGATTCAATGAAATACTGAAGAGCACTTCTTATGTGTGCAGTGTGTTGTCAGAAAATGTCTGCATTTAAAAGAAAGTAAACCTGGAATGATCAGTGCATCTTGCTTCTTGTACAGAAAGTATTAAGAATGTTTCTGTTTATGAAATATATTGGAACTACATTGTTAGATTGATGTGCCACTCATAAATTAGTTTGAAATGAAACCAGAAATATTTCTAATCCTGTTAGGACATTGCTGCCTATATATGCATAGAATTTAGATACTCATATAAAGTTAAGTGTGCTTTCTGTCATTTTAGCTACCCACATAGCTACTTTTCTTCTAAAACATTGTAGAAAAGTTTGTAGCTTACAAGCAGACATTAGCTTTAGATCTATTTTCTGATTCTATTGATAGACCAAACTACTTACAAAAGAACAATTAAGGAGATTGTCTTGGAAAGCAATGATCAGATAGCTCTATTTATTCAGAGAAAATAACTTTGTTCTGTAGATAAAATCAGAGAATTCATCCTTCTTAGAAGAGTCTTGCATTTTAAATTGTCACTATATACTTTCATCTCCCCTGAATGTATTTTATTTTAAGGTACTTGTGGTCCAGGCTGTCAGACCAGATAGACTACAGAGTGCCATGGCTCTTTTTGCATGTAAAACCCTAGGTAAGTTAATTTTTCACCGGGATATTTCTGCACCACAATTAAATAGCCTTTTTGTCCTATGTTTCTCTTTTATTTTATAGTTCTTATGGAATCCCTAAACTTTAGCATATGAAAATATGCTCTAAATGATTTTTGTTCTTGTAAAATATTCTTAAAAGTGCTTTTAAAATGGTTTGGTTTATTCTGCACAGTGATTGAAAATATAATCTGTCAAATATAAAATCTGTCAAATTCTTGTAATTAATTCTTGAATACTAGAGTAATTAAGAAAGGGAGATAATTGGTTTTCTCACTTTTTACCTATATTTTGAAATTAATGGATGAAGAGGGAGTAAAATAATTTCTTTTGAACATAAAGTTCATAAGAATTTTCTATGGATGTAATTTGTTCACCTGAAGCATGCTTATTTCTTTATTTCACATACTATATAGAAAAGCACTGTTTTAACAGCTTTTCAGTACTTAAAGGGGCCCACAAGAAAACAGGACCTGGACTTTTTACAAGAGCATGTAGTGACAGGAAAAAGGGGAATGACTTCAAGCTGAAAGAGGAGATTAGATATAAGGATGAAATTCTTTCCTGTGAGAGTAGTGAAGCACTGGAACAGATTGGCCAGAGACATGATGGATGCCCCATCCCTGGAGAAGTTCAAGGCCAGGCTGAGCAACTTGGTCTAGTGGAAAGTGCCCGTGCCCATGGCAGGGGGTTGGAACGAGATGGTCTTTGAGGTCCCAATACAAACCGTTCCATGCTTTTGTAGTACAAATTATATAGCATTGTTCTATGTGCAACATCCCATAGCTCAAGTCTGAAAACAGACTGCGTCCTCAAAGAAGTGTGTATTGCATGTTTTAGTAGTTGTGGCATAGATGTCACTGATTTGGCCTTTTCTTTCTTACTCTATGTTGTGATTTCTTGTTGCACCCAGTGCTTCACTGGTTAAATGCCGGTCTAAAGATGCATGAAAATAGGTAGTTAACACTATTTAATTTATGATACACATACATGCACCTTTGGGCTCATGTATAAGTAACTTGCCTATACTAGGTCAACATTCTAGATGTTTAAGTTGTAAATTAAAACAAATAATAGATGTTGTATATGTAATTGTAGTACCAAGAACCCTGTAAGTCGAATAATTAAGACTCTTAGGGCAGTAAGGAGAGAAGTTCTGCATGTGGATATATACACTGCAATTAGTCTTAGCAAATAGCATAGCTTCCATTCTACTCCTCTCCTTTTTTGTTTTTCTCAAGACTACACTCTACATAAAAGACTGCACTTTGTCAAGCTGGAAATCTGGAAATACTTTTCTTCTCAATATGGGATGCCTTATACCTACCTGCATGTTGTGAGGGTTTTTTCTTCATTTTAAAGCCAGTTTTGTGGTGTCTGCTGAACAGAGCTCTTGACAGCCAGATGAGCTTTGAAGTGGATAATGAAGGACTCCATCTTGTGTAGTCACTTTATTTCCATAATAATTCTAATTCTAATTCTAATTATAGGAATAAAAGAATTATCTCCATTGCCTCCGAACATGAAGCGTCTATATAAAGAGACACTGGAAATTGAGCCCATCTTGATAATAATTTCTCCTGGTGCTGATCCTTCTCAAGAATTACAGGAACTTGCCAGTGTTGAAAGAAATACTGAGTGCTACCATCAGGTCAGTCTTAGATAAGTGTAGTGATTAAAACCCACAAAATGTAAAATTCTGCTGTAGTAATATCTGTTTTATTTCATGTTCCAAGGAAGTTAGTAAGTAAAATCATAGTTTGGTGTCTGTGGTGGTTTGTTGTTTCACCTTTTTGACACTATCTTCTCGTTCCATTGGCAAAATGGGCTGGAGAAGAGACACACATCATGCTCACAGAAGCAGAATCCAAACAGGAGACATTCCTCCAGTGAGGAGAAGGAAAAAAATGAGAAGATGGATGGAAAAGAAAAAAGAAGTTGAGAATTGTTATACTTGCTGCAGCATTATCGCTTTTAGTGTGGAGTAATTGAAACAAGCAAAACCCAGTAAAAACTAGACTTCATAATTTCCTCTGCTTATAGGATTTGCATGTTTCTTTCTTCAACAGAAAATATAAACTGGGTGTTCAGTGTTTGGGAATACTTGGGTATTTTGTGAAAGTCTGTAAAATATTTTGAGAAATTTTACATCCTTGAAGGTTTCCAAGAATCCACTGGACAAAGCCCTTAGCTCCTGATTTGATCTTTTGTACCTTGCCCTACTTTGAGCAGGAAATTGCACTGGATACCTTCCAGGATCCACTCCAATTCAAATTATTATATGAATCAAGTGGTTTCCTAATATTCCCAATACACGGTACCAATATGCTTTATAACTTTGTGTAAAATATTATTTCCTTCTATCATTTGACATATTAAGGGGAGAGAAGTTGTTATCTAACTGATCACTGGTTAGCATAGAAATGGAAAATGTCAAGTTTAATGTTGCTTTTAAATAGTCCTTGAAATTGTTCCTTTCCTTGAACATAAACTGATATATTTTTCCCATCAAATTGTAAAAATTCAGATCCTACTGACATCTTATCTAGCTGTGAACATTGCAAAACACATACTTCTTACTCTTCCACATGGATTTTCATGTTTATCTCTAAATATCCTTTACATGTTGGACTTTCAAAATGTAGCATAGTATGGTATTCAGTTAAGGATCAGAAGTCAAAGCTAAATCAGCTGAAAGTTGATGATGAGAACTAATGAGAATGACTTACACTATTTTCATTACTTACACTAATGAGAATATTTTTGTTATTTTTCCCTACACTTTGTCATATAATTTACATAGAATATAAAAGAATTTTCTTCTCTGTAGATTTATTTCTCACATGGGATAAAGAAGAGAACGCTAAATTTGTGCCGTCTGTTACTATATTCCTGGTGACTTTCAGTTGTCTTCTTTTGGCTATTTTCAATTATTTTAAGATATTATGCTCACTTTTACTTAGTCATAGTACCAAGACAAGACTTTTCACATAGGCTAAGACCTCTTTATTTTCAAGTTGTTTGGTTCAGAGTTTTTTGTTTTGTATATCTTCCAAATAGATTGTAAGGTAGAACTAATATGGTACTATAAAAAGTGAAGAAAGAAGAATGTGTTACACTATTCATATATCACAGCTGAAAAGAGAACAGCCTTAGTTTTTCACTTGTCTTAATATAAAATTAAGTATTTCTCTTCAAATGAAATACTTCCAGTCAAAAGAAACTTAGTTCTCATTTATCTCTTATTTTTGCAGTTCTGCAGTAATGCAATTTAGTCATTCATATTTAAATTACTTTTTGACTTCCCAGGGAATACGTTACCGAATGATACATATTTTTTTCCATTAGAAGACTAGGTAATGTTGTTTGTACAGAAACAGGCTAGATAAGTTGCAAAGAAGAACTTGTTTCCACTAATCTTTTCCCTACTTCAGTAACCTATCACATCAAACAAAATTCTGATTATCTTAGCACTCTTTTTTTAACATATGTTTCCTAACTTGAAAACACGAGTTTTTATTTAACTGTTAAATGAGGTATGAAAGATTCTTGATATGACTGTCTCTGCTGTTTCAGATTGCCATGGGTCAGGGCCAAGCTGACCTGGCTATTCAAACTTTAAGAGAATGTGCTCGGAACGGAGAATGGCTGTGTTTGAAGAACCTGCATCTCGTTACATCTTGGCTTCCTGTATTGGAGAAGGTGAGGGTGAATAGAGAAGATGATACAGGGAACCAGAAAAAATTAGTATGCAACATTTCGTAAGCATTTCAAGCATTTCCATGGTGATGTTTAAAATTGAAGTTTAAAAATATACTGTTGTGGTTTTCTCAGTCATGAATAAGGTGAACTGCTTCAGATCTAAGCAGCTCCCTTCTTTATGTGAGTGCCTTAATTTCCATACAATGTAGAGTATTTCTACCATAATGAGTGAGTAAATGTTTCAGTTAGAACTGCTGGTATTTTATGGGATACTGCCCATGTTTTTTCTTGAATTTAATTTTTTCCCCCCTAGTTCTAGGACTTTCTTTCTGATAGTTCTTTTTTTTTGAAGTGCAGACTCAGGCTGAGTCTCTAGGAGGTTTTTGCTAATTTGAAATTAAAATGTCTCATATTTTTTAGAAACACACACTTATGGCATATGAAATCACTAACTCGCTAACTAAAATTGATTTTATATGATACACTTTTCATGTACATCACCATGAAATCCTCAAAACAAAGAAGGTCAGAAGAAAATCATGGAATTCCTTCAACAGTTACTACAGTCTTAATTTTCCATCTTTCAATGATTTTTGTAAAGTGTAGTCCATTGACATGAGCTTGGAATCTGTCATTTGTCTAGCAGTAACAATGTGGCATTTACCTTCAGCATTCCTATAATCCATTCTGAAAGAACGGAAAGGCAAAGCAAGATAACACTGATGTGTGTCATGTAGTCTGAACAAGACAGTCAATGATAATGAAATGTTTGTAAGCTCCTTGCTGAATACAAAATTTCAGAACTTTTAAGTATTAAAATATGGATATATGTCAGGAGGGTCTTACTCTTTCCACACGAACATAATACTGAATGTGTTAAACTTCTTGCTGAGCTTAATATAGACTAAGATTTGAAGATGTTTGACTCTGCACATCCCTTACTTGTTTTGCATACCATTAGCAAGTGTGAGGCTATGTAACTCTTATATTTGAACATCCTCTTAAGAGACTGCTGCATATTCATAAGTCAGTTTCATCCAGGTACAGAAATTCTGTTCTCACAGTCTTTGAATATGGACCCAAGTGTACCAGTGAGGTAGAAATTACTATAGCTATGCAGGGGGTTGAAAGTCATTGAGATCTGTGGTTGATATGCCGCCCACATTGCAAGCCTTCATCATTTTTGATGTAGACTTCTAGTGTTACTGTACTTAAAAGAAGTAAAGAACTGCACTGTTTTTATGTCCTGAATTTAGTATCTAAGAGAAAGGTACAAATATTTTGACACAGCTACGATGAAGTTCAAATTTGAGCACAGCAATGATATAGAATGTGCAGAGGCAATACATCTTGAACTATAACCTTACGTGTATAAGCAACTGTCGATTTTTTAGATAAACCTAACTTTCTAATCCAGGTTATTATAGTTTTGTAACTACTGTTCTATGTATAAAAAACCTCAATCACCTCAAAGCCTTTTTCAATATATACCATATCTTTAATAGGAACTGAATACATTACATCCTCAACCAAACTTTCGTCTTTGGCTTACTACGGAAGTTCATCCAAAATTTACTCCGATTTTGCTTCAATCAAGTCTGAAAATAACTTATGAAGTAAGATTTGTTTGGAAAGCTTTTATTAGATTCTTACATTGAATGAACCTTGATGTATAGAAAACTATGTGTTTAGATAGAATAACTGGTTTTACCTTATATTTCAATTACATGTAATATAAAAAAATACAATGAGTTTACCTTGAAAGATGATTTTTTTCCTAGATGCTTTTTCCAATTGAAAGTATGAACTGAAAATAAGTTTACCTAGGAAAAGTAGTTGTTCTGTTTAGTGCTCCAAGTTCTTTTGTGCATTTAATCAGGTTTTCTTAAAAACAAAAGTCAACACAAGTGTTGTTACAAGGATGGAAAACAAGGAATTTCTCTTTGATGAGTATCCTCATCTGAAGATCACAGAATCCCACTTTCTCTTCTTTATTTTCCTTTTTGACCCTGTAGCTTTATATTCACTGGACTCTTTCAACAAAAATGGCTCTCATCCCAAACAGCAGAACATACAATTAAATGCCTTTACTCAAAATTGAGACCTTTGCATTTGAAATGGCTCAGCTTAAGGACCATGTTCCTCCAACTGATTGAAAAGTAGTCTAATCATGAATGCACTTAAGCAGTAATGTCCAATATGGAAATCTAGTAGGACTGCTCCTAAGTCTTCCATTCATAATGGAGTGTAGAGATTTTGCCTGCAGTCAATCCAGGAAACTTTGACCTTTTAGAGTCCAATGCTGCTGACTTTCAAAAGGCTGAAATAGTTGCACTGCAGGTATTTTAAAGGTTTTGCAGTACCTTCTTGCTTATATTGAGGTCTTCAATGGTACAGCTACTGCAGGACCGTGTGACTCATTCCACTATTTTTGGAATAGTTGGAACTTTGAACAAATGCAATATTCTAAATAATTTTATTTCCTTTGTAATTGCAGTAAATATGTTGTTACCATGAAAAAACAGTGATAGGTAATGATTTGTCAAATGATACTTGATTATTATATGTTTATAGTATGTTCCAATGTATGTAGAATGTTACCAATCAAGATACAGATATTAAAAAAGTCAATTTACTGCAGTATTTTGCAATTATTTGTCAGAAGCAACAATGGTAATCTTATGGAAACAATGACAGCCATTTTTCCAAAGAAAGAAAGAAAAATAAGCATTTTTAGAAACACAAAATTGTAATATAAATATCTTTAAAATTTATGTTTGCCTTCAGGCTTGCTAATAATTTGAGAATGGCTGAGCATCCAGTTGTTTTTACTTTAAAGCACTGTAATTTTGGTTGCTGCCTACACCTTAAGTGCAGTTATTTCTAGCAGTTGTGAACATTACCTACCACTAAATCTGAGAACTGGCATTTTATCATATATCTATACCATATTTATATGCTAAGCAACAGAGTGTGGGGATGGCATAAGGCAATTTGACACTGATCACATCACAGAAGTAATTGGTAGCTGAGGCTGTAAAATCAGAAAAAAAAGTTCTTTTGGTTGAAAACAATTAAATTTTCTTTATGCTGATGTATTTTGATAGACTACTATGCTTTCACTAAGTTCTTTGAGTGTAGTACAGTCCTATAAGTTTGTCCTGGTTATCTGGTTGACATTTCCTTCAGTGTGTTGAAGTTATTTTCACTATAGAATAATTCTGTTGTTAGGCCATTCATTACAAACATTTTTTTTCTTGTTAAATTTTATTCTATTAAGTACTGTTGGTCATTTCATTAAGTTACCAATTTCAGGTTATAATCTAAGAAAATAGCACATAAAAATACCAAGTTTTCTGTCTAGAACAGTGTTTTTCCTTCCAATGCAGGCACCTCCAGGCCTCAAAAAAAATCTGTTGCGAACTTATGAATCTTGGACACCGGAGCAAATCAGCAAAAAAGGAAATTTGTCAAGAGCACATTCTCTCTTTTGTTTAGCATGGTTTCATGCTGTATGCCAAGAAAGAAGAAATTATATCCCTCAGGTAATATTTTTTTCTATCTTCTAAAAAATTTGCCCCATTTATTAGCTTTTATTCTTGGAAGTATTTTTCACCACATATATGTTGGGTCATATTCAGAAATGTGAAGAACTTGGATATATCTGGTGCCTGCCTTTATTGTTTCTGAATTCATTGCAAAAGAAGATCCTGGTAACCTCAGTTCCTGTCCCTCTGAAAATTGCTTTTTTCTGTATGGGGTTGTTTTATGATTCATGTACTAAGTGATACTGCTACGGAAGTGTGGAAAAGATTCTGTGAATCCTGTTTTCTTGGGACAGGCAAAAATATTATAGAAACACAATTTCATGGAAGACATGAGAAAAGAGATCCTGGAGGGAAAGAGGACATGACATTGTCTGCACTTTCTTCATAGAAACTCCTTCAAGGAGAAGCAAGAACTAGGAAAATCATTAATTTCTTGCAAGCATTATAATGATTTTCAGAGATATTCATAGTCTGGAATGTTTGAGAGGTTATTGCTAGTTTTGATTTTGTGATTTTTAAAGGTTGTTTGCTATTTGCAGTGACAGGCTTTTAAATTTGGTGTTCAAGAAGTACAATAGGTGAAAATATTTAAAGTATTAAACTGACACATGAATTCTCCTTTGTTCTTTTTCAAATTCATGTTCATTTGGACAGTTTTTCAAGTAACACAAGATAGGATTGGTGCTGTCTTTAATTCCACTGCACAAATGTGCAGACAGTGATGGATTTATATTTCAAGATTACCAGTTTCTAATATTGATGGACTGTAGTAAAACTCAAGTAGAAGCTCTTGTATTTTATAATGAATTTTGAATTGTTTTGTTTTCATGAACAGATCTGTCCAACATGGATACTGTTAGGATCTTTCCCAAATATGACCTTCATGGTGTCTGGCTGATAGTTTTTTGTGATCTGTGGAGCAGCTGTAGTCTTGACCTCAGGCTGTATTCATCTCACTGGACATGTGCATGTTGCTGACAAATTTGCATTTCTCATCATGAATCACATGCACTGTTGCTATGATAGCATCCATATGCAAAATACACTGTAAAAAGATAGAGCAACAGGACATACCTTTGAGATCTGGATTTCCTAAATGATTTGTCATATATCAGTGTTTATTTATACTTATCCATTTACACTAAAAGCTTTTTGTGAGAATTACATACACAGAGTGCATTCCTACTACATAAAGACTAATGCCCTAAGAACAAAATGGAGGTAAAAACTGCAAGTGATTAAAATATGCATATGGTGGTCATCATTTTTATGGTAATAGTAGCACTAATTGGTAATCTTTTTGGTCAAATGAGAAGTGACATGAATTAAGGAGTGAGGTTAGGAGAGTATATTAAAGACTGTTTGAAGAATCAATCCTATTTATTAAAGTAGTCTGTACACTGAAATACAAAATGGCCCTCAGAAATAAAAAAATTGTAATTCAATGCGTGATCTAGTTGCAGATGTCAGCAAGTTTTAGTTGAAGTAAATATTGATAGGAAATAAAATAACCTTAAGTTTATATTTTTTATACTCAGTGGATTCTGGTTTTTGTAAGTATATAAAATTAAATGCAATGTTAAAACTGAATTTTTTTAATACTACCTCTATTGAATATTTCAAAAAATGCACTTTTGAGGATGCAGCTTGTTCCTTTTTTCATTAAGTATTATACAGCATTCAGTAACCACATGATACTAGTGTTTTACTTCATGATCATTGTTGTTTTGTGTGACTAATTAAATCCTTTGTATTTCTTTTCATGGCAGGGTTGGACCAAATTTTATGAATTTTCTTTGTCTGATCTTCGTGCTGGATTTGACATTATTGATAGACTCTTTGAGGGTAAGTACTTCTTAAGGGAAGCCCCATTAGTAGTGTTGTTGCATGAAGAACTTTATCCTTCTATAACACTCATATAAAAGTGGATTTGCTGTAGAGCTCATCATCAGTAAGCAAAACTAGAAAAACAGAGTGAATCATAAATCCATTTTTGACTGATTGGATAAACCAATATTTCCTGGTGTTCAGAGAGTATGCTACTCAGCTTTTTGAGACCAGAGGAAGAAACAGGAAATACAGGGCTGCCTGTGAGATGAAATCTTGTGTCTCCATTCCTTTCCAGTGTGAGTTCCCCTAAGTATTGAGTAAATGAGTTGAATATGAAAGAATTCTTCATATTGAAACCCACTATTAAATAGACCCCACTTCATTGTTCTGTTAACCAGTGTAGGAATTTCTAATAGTTAATGTGTTAAAGGTGATTTTTTTAGCTTCTTACATTTTGTACAATTTCAAAGTAAAAGTTAGGAACTGATATGTAGAGATAATTTTGTTGATAAATTGTTGATTTAAATGGGATTTGTGGATGGTTAGTGCTTCTGAAATTAGACCTTAGTTGTGCAGACTTAAACCACACCATGAGGTAAAGAGATCATTAACTGTCAATGATAATCATTAATTATTATTGTGAAAATATCTTTTCTTATGAAGGAATGACTGAAGCATTAGGAAACAACAGTTACCATCAGTAAACTCCCACTTAAAGTAATTGCTACTTCCCTCTTTCAGCAGACTTTAGGGAGTACCTTTCTGATCAAGCTTTCAACTGCACATGAAACTAATAGGATACAAGTAGATCATTGTCCCAAGTAGTTATTTTGTGCAACTATGATATAATGGAGGAAAAATAAGTTATTTTGAACTTGTGGCATATAGCCTGGGTCAGAGTATCATAACGGAACATCAATCTGACCAGGAAATTATTATTAATGTGCTTAAATTTATGAGCTATGTTGTGTGATTCATAATGATTTGCCAAGTGTCTGCCCTGGACCTCATTGTGTTTGAAAGATGGCATTTCCAGTAACCTCACTTATTTGGAGCATGATCTGCTTTTGGTTTAATCAGTCAGTTTATATTATGAAATCAGATGGTACTGTGGTAGAAAATAGTGTATAAAATTTTATTTATGACAAAGGAGCACAAAATTGAAGTTTTAATAGCATAATTTCTGAATGCATATAACTAATTAGTTCAAAAAGCACTTCAAGTCTAAAGCAGAATTTCTGATCATTCATTTGCAACAGTGTTCATTTTTTCAATGACAAATACAAGCTCAAGTTTCTGCATCTTTTAATATTTGGTCTTATAGAAGAACAATTAAAAATTAATTATTCGATGTGTTCATCTCTTTTTATTACTCTGAAGACCTGCAGTGACAAGAAGAAATGCTTATAATGCAATGCTATTCAGTGATACAAAACTAATACTAATTCATTAATTCATAGGTTCCAAAGATTTTCAGTGGGAATTTGTTCACGGCTTGTTTGAAAATGCAATTTATGGAGGTCGTGTGGATAATTACTTTGATATGAGGGTTCTTCGGTCCTACTTGGAGCAGCTTTTCAATTCCCGAATCATTGGCAGTTCAAATGCCAGAGGAAAGAAGATGAGTACTTTCCCATGTTCGATCTCTTTACCGAATTCCTGCAGTATTTTGGTAGGTATACATCTTCTTTCACCTAATAAATAATTTGTTTTCAAGAATTATTCTGAAATATTTCCACAAAGAAAACCAAAATTACAATCCAAAGGATATCTCCATTTCTTAAGAAAATTATCATTTTTGTGGAGCATTAACTCTGTCATTTCACTATTCTTTTTTTATGATATCTGATTGGATTGTGGTGCAGAGCAGCTAGCTATGAAGTGTTGAGTAAAAGAAATTGGGTTAATTTATGAAAAAAATATAATTATGTTTTTATATAGAAGGTATATTAACATAACAGTAGTTTTGTAAAGACTTAATTATTCCTAGAATTTTTGGACGAAAGAGGAAAATCTGATTATACCTTCTTGTTTCCAAAATAATATCAACATTCTGACAATCTGTTGACACACCATAGAGGGTATATGACATTTTACTTGGTGATTAATATGGATTCTGATTCTCCTTCAGTATTTCTGTAGTGTGAAATAGAGGGAATTCAACAGTCTAAACAACTGATCTCTCCCGGTCCTTTCAACAACAGTAACAACAATATAATTACTGTTGTTACTGTGATTAAGATTCACTTGCATTCTAAGGGAGGACTCTATACTAGATCTCTAATGTGAACAGATATAAATAATATTATCTCAGTTAAAGTAAATTGCTGTGATTTGACATTCTTTACTTGGAATGTGACTGCTCAGGTTTGGTTTGGGTTTTTTAAATTACTTTATTATGACCATTATTTTTATTTTCTATAGTGAGTTAATATCATAAAACCAGATGGGATAAGCAAACCAGGCTGGTCTCTTTTCTTGTAGGTGATATGGTCAATTAGATTAACCTTTTTTCAACAGAAGTATTATACCTACTTTTCAGGGACAATCTTGGCATAATTTTGTTTTCATTTCATAGCATCACTGTAATCAGAATTGCATTTTGCTCTTTTTGAGTGGAAATGTTATATAAAAGAAGATAGTTTCTGATAAATATAATGAAGAAATGTATAAATAAGATTACCATAATATGTCATGTCTTATATACTTATTTTAACCTTTGTCTTGTGCTGTGCACTTAATGAAATTCTTTTCAGCATATGCTGTTAATTTTCATGAACAGTATAAAGAGGCCCCTCTGTTCTGTCTATTCTTTTCTTCTAATGCAGGATTATCGTAATATTATTGAAAGCCTTCCAGAAGATGATAAACCTGACTTTTTTGGCCTGCCAGCTAATATTGCTCGTTCATCACAGCGTATCATCAGTTCCCAGGTAAAGTTAGCATTTTCATTGACCTCTGAATCTTTTTTGCAGCCATTATAAGCTGAAGAACCCAACCACCTGTTCATAAATGCAGTTTCCATAAGAAAGTCAGAGTAAATTGATATATTTTTTAAATACTGTTAGTTTTATATGTAGAATATTTTAATACAGCAACAGTTAGTCTTTAGGTGCAAGAGTATTCATTTAGAACTTAAATAAACAGATAATTATGGAAAAAGTTTCCGATAGTATAATTCAGTTCACATTGAAGAGTGGTATGATAATTTTACATATAGAATATGGGTGAGATTTTATGCTTTTACTGAAATAGAAATTCTGAATAATTTTTCCTGAAATTTCAGAATTCTTCCAATTAGTAAAAAAATTCCATTCCAGTTAAAAATGTGATTTTTTAAAGTGAAGTTTCGATGAGAGCACACAATTACTGTATAAGTGCAGTTAAACAGTACAAATCTTTTAAATACTCATTATCATATTTTATTTGGCTGGTAAATTAATTGTGTCAGATAATGTGAAAGTTGATGGATTTGAGAATCTTCAATCAGAGCTGTGAAGAGAATTAGTTTCTGTATCAAGCCTCTCTTCAAATTTCTGCCCAGCCCTGGTGTGCTGTCTTATGTGCGGACAAGTTATAGAGGGAAAAAAATTAAATCATAGAATCATAGGTTGGAAGAAACTTCAGTGATCATCTGATTCAACCTTTCTTGGCAAAATCAGTTGGAAGTTTCCTGTAACTGAAATTTCCTATGAATTCAAGACTAAAAGTTACGGTTTTTTAAACAAGTATCTAATTCTTTGTTCACAGTCACTTAAAAAGTGCTCCAAGCAGAAATTGCCTAGTGGTGTAAGACCTCAGATCTACTGAAAAAAAAGAAAAAGCCTTTGAGTGTTGCATTTGTTGCCTATCAAATAGTACTGGTAAATTTGTTTAAATATTTCTGTTCACTTAAATCCATAGTTGTATTGTCAAACTATTTGTGATTTCTTTAGAACATGAGAACATAAAGATATATAAAGGAAAATCAGTAGGATGAAGGTGCCTATGGTAATAAGATGAACTCAAGAACTTGTCTATTACAAAGCTCATACATGCTTTGAGATTCAATGTAGCTGTCTTTGATTTTGTCTTAGAATCATTTACATAAACATCCATTTAGATGCTTTTGTTTCTCTCAGATTCACTGTAGATTGCTGCTTATTTTTTTAATTTCAGCTGTACTTTCATAACTTGTTAAAAACTGCAGTTGTTACGATTGCTAATATTTGAAAATCAGAATAGACTCCGAGTTCTTGTGTGAAGGGAAATAGATAATGAGTGCATTTACATGTAAAATCACACTCTGCTGAACTGGTCTGCCATAGCATTGATCATAAGCTATAAAGTATGGGTTATAATCTTGAAAATAAGGGACTGCTCTAGTTACAATTCTGTGAGATGATTTTTTTGTCTTAAGAGATACTTTCTCATCTTTCCAATAGTGTTTTGCAGTATTTCTTCAAGTCTTAGGCAATTTAAATAACAGAAATGCGAGATTTTCCTTAAACTGTCTTTTCCCCTCACTGTGAATCCTATTCCCTTTCCATTTCTGACAGTTTGGTAGCTGTTTTAGATTCATAGGTGATCCCATGGTTCACAACTGGAAATTCAGTGGATGTTTTCTAAGATGAGTGTTTCTCAGAAATGCATTACCAAGCTAAAGCAAAGAAAAGGTGAATGAACAAGGGTAGTCAGAAATCAGTTGCTACCAGCTCAGCCGCCATGCCTCCAGCGTCAGAAAGGTGAAATGTAATGCCATGTCCACTACCTCTCTGATTCTGTAGCCTTTCTATGAATATTATTAATTTTTCACGCCTAGAAGTGATAGCTTGTGTTGCTGCAGCAGCACACTTTACTCTAGTAGAAATAGGCTGCAGCACAGTGCAGCATTTTGAAGTCACACTGATACCTCTTCTGTAACCTGTGCATTGCTAGTGTTTGGGTAAACCTAAAACATCAATAAAAAGAAAGGGTCTTTTAATAAAAATTTTACAATTGTTGACTATATTCACAGCTTCTTATCAGCAGTAAACTTTTCTAATTTAAAAACTGACTATTACTAACAGTATTATTTTTACATTGGCAATTGCTAATTCATTTATTAGAAATGATGTCTTGCAGTGTTCTGTAGGATAATTCAGAGAGTATTAATATTGAATGCATACTGGTAAAATCCTTCTTTTAAAAAAATACTTAAAAAGACATGATCTTTTTAGAAACATGACAGGTTATTTTTTCTGAATTATGTGCTTAGTTGCTCTAAGTAGGTAAAGATAAGTAAATTTTTAGAGCCTGCATTTCTAGAGTTCATTGTCTCTGTTTCTGCCTCACCTGATGTTAGAAAAAGCTTTTGATACATTTCTTACGTTTAATATGGTTGTGAATAATCTCAAATCTCTTGCCATGTTCTCTTTGCAGAGCAGTGCTTTAAAATAGAAAAAAAAAACCACTGACAGTGCAGCTGCAGGAGTCAGTATACTTCATCCTACATGTTTTACGCCAGTAGAGATTTTCTCTACTGCAACTCACTTTCCTAACGCTCAACAGCAGTCCTCACCACTTACAGTCATACTCCTTTCTCCTGGTCTGATAAACACTGTATTTTGCCTGCATATTGGCCTGTATTTACGTGGTCTCCCAGTCTAAGTTATAACTAATGATTAGAGCAATCAGAATATGCAGAGGTTTGCTTTAAGCTTCCTGTACAATGAGAAGAGTCTGTAATTTAGGTATCTCTCCAGTGACCTTCTTGCAAAGTGGGCGTTTGGTGCCAGTGGACTCATCTCTTGTTCTTAGTTCTGTGCTTTTATGAATGCTTATCAACAAATCTCATCCTTCATTATAATTGTAACAGAACTATACATAAATGTCATCATCAAAATACAATTTCATATGTGATAATTGGAGTTTTGACAGACTGAAACACACAGACCTGCATATATATTTTTAGACCTTGGAAAAGCAATAAGAACTATCCTGTTCTGTGCAGGACTTACCCTACCTGCAACCAATATGACTTCTGCTAGTAACCACCCTAGGAGGATGAAATGAAAATGCAGAGGCATTGTTTTGTCTCCCTTCTTTGCACAGCAGACATTCACTGCAGGCACTCTAGAGAGTGTAGCATGTGTTGAGTGTTCCCAACAAATCCTGCTGAATGCAAATGACTGCAGCCTGTATGTAGTAGCTATATATGATCATTTGACGGGGTAATCTAAACATTCTTCAATAATACAGTAAATTATTTTGAGAAAAAAGGCAATCAGTAACTGGCAAGTTGCACAAGATTCTTCAAATATGACTGCCAGTGATAATGAGCATGGCTAGCATATGGTTTGCTCATTGCTAGTTTCTGTATACAATACTGTGTTTAATAATTCTAATAATATCGTCCCTCAGGAATTCAGCATTCTTTTACACATTATAATGCTTCACAGAGAGTATCATATGAGAAAGGTTAAGTCTGAGTAAAGTTGAAGAATATTTTTTTAATATTTTCATAAAATGAATGAGTACCCTCTCACATTATCATACAAAGATCAAGGATAGTTACAGTCTATCTATACTTGGACAGCATCTTGTTTCTTTTATGCCCACTATCCCAGTGATGGCAGAAGTGGAAGGCAAGTCTGTGGATTTGCAGTAACTTTTTATGACCTCCTGCGGTTGATTGTGCATGCATAATTGAAACTTGCTCTTTAAAGTTCATGGGGTAATGTCTCAAGTGAGTGGGACCCCACGCTGGAGCAGGGGAAGAGAGTGAGGAGACAATGTGTGATGAACCGACCACAGCTCCCATTCTCTGTTGCTCTGCACTGCTGGGAGGAGGCAGAGATTTCAGGAATGAAGTCGAGCCCAGGAAGAAATGAGGGATGGTGAGAAGGCGTTACAAGATTAATTTCTCATTATCCTAATCTGATTTGATTAGCAATAAATTAAACTAATTTCCACAATTCAAGTCTGTTTTGCCTGTGATGGTAACTGGTGAGTGATCTCTCCCTGGCCTTACTTCAACCCATGAACCTTTCCTTACATTTTCTTTTCCCTGTCCAGCTGCAGCTGGGAAGGGAAGTGATAGAACAGCTTTAGCAGGCACCTGGTGGCCAGCCAAGGTCAACCCAATACACCTTCAAAATGCTTAAGGACATCAGAGATAAAATAAATAAATAAAATAATGATAAAATAATCCTTTGGGACTCATTGCTGAAGAGTCCACAGACTGTAGCATCTCACCAAATTTGCAAAGAAATGCTACAAAAAATTTTACTTTTTGATTTTATATATGAATTAAAAATTTTGATCACTGAATACTTATAACCTAAATATTACCTGGGTTCCAGTTCACTTTAACTGAACTTACTGGAAGTATTTCTTCTCCTGTATTTTTTCCTTTGTAATTTTATTTGCTTTTCAACCAGGCCAGTGATACTCTACAGTTTAGGTGGTCCAGATTTTGCAACAAAATTCCTTGCTTTAAGAACCTTTTTCTTATCAATGTTATAGTCTCAAATAGAATCCAAATCTGTCATTTTTTGTGACAGGGTAGAGCATATAAGGTAATTTATTTTTCTCAGATTAAATTTTTTAAATTTTTCTTGTTGCTGGAAGTCACAAACTTCCCCTTTTATTTACCAGAAAGACATTTTTTTTTGGATAGTCACTGCACATTGGTACCAAACTAATAAAACAGAAAATATATTTTCTAAGGGTGATAGTCATCTAACAAAGCTTTATTTTTCTCAGAGTTAGGTGCCTAATCTAATGGTTATCTAGGCTCCCTGTGTATTACAATCCAGCTCCAAGATACTGTATTCATACCTGCCATGGAGTGAACTATGTAGATGTGTGAAATCCTGTTTCCTTCATTGATATTATCTTCAGTTAGTGTTTTAATATTTCTTAAAATACCTCCTGTATTAACACTAAATACTTAGATGTTATTCTAGCATTTCCCACAAGTCAATGGTATTTTAAAAACAGATATCGTGGAATTAGAGTTTATCTTTGAAATACATGGAGAAGTTCTGTAAGATTTTTAGTTCAGCTCTTAGAGGATATTTTGTTTAAGTCCTGCTAAAAAAGGCTTGTGATGTATTTATTGATTTAAGCCACTTGAAATTCCCCTGACTGATATTGGGATAGTTTCTTATGTGTTTTCCTTTTAAATGTTTAGATACTGTGATAGAAAAATATAGTAAGCCAAATTCAAAGCAAATTGAAATTAAAACAAGGAAACCCCAGTGTAATACCTCTCAACGAGCTTCTATCATATGAATATTATCCATCTCTTCTTAGCTACTCATTGATTTTATTTTTTGTTACTAAGGAAAGACAAGCAGCTACAGAGAATAATTTGTGCCAGTCTTAGGCATCTAAAATAAAAAAGTGAATCACCTTTTGGAATTTCCTATTTCTTTCCTTTGAATCAAGCTTTGTAATACTGTCAAGATGTAATAATGTCATTGTATAATGAACATTTTAATGAGCATTTAAGAGATTAAAGAAAACAGCTGTAACTTTGAGGTTGTTGCTTACTAAGAGTACAGGAGGGTTTCTTTTCTTCTGAAAACTGGATTGTTTGAAAAATTAGATTTTTATTAGAACAGGATTTTGAAAATAGTTGGGTTTTCATTTCTGCATTACGTATTGTAACAATGTAAATATAGTTATCACACTTGCACTTCATATCTGAGTATTCAATTTCAAATTGAAAAGTTCAGGAGGAGAAAGTGAAATTTCAAGCATCCTAAATTATGCAAGTTACAGTGCTTGTCTCAAAGACAAAGAAGGGATTTTATTAGTAAGTAGACATATTTTTTTGCAAGTTTCATTTTTCAGGGCCGGGAATGACCAACACATTTCAACTTTCATTTTTTTGTTACTGGTTTTATTTTATTCAACTGCAAAAGCAAGTGAGTGGTTCCCACCATTATGCCTCCTTAGGCAAGGCTATCATTCACATTAATGGAAGAGAGTGTGCTTGTGAGCCTGGCCTTGTGAGACTTGCCCACTGTCTGCCAGTGTGCTGGGAGTGCCTCCAGTCTCCTCAGTGAGATCATTGATAAAGATACAGAACAGAATTGCCTGCACAACTGAGCATCTGGAATACCACTTGTGACTGGCCAACAGCTGGATTGAAGCTCCTGTTAGTGTTTGAGTGTGCTCATGTTCCTTGCATGGGCTGTTTATTTCCCAGTATTATCTGCTCCTGTGCTTCCTACACCATGCACAGAGGCCTTAGAATTTTTCAGGTTTTATGTGTCATGCCTTGCTTATGCTCTCTTACATTTGGCCAATGCCCCATGTTTTCTTTGAACTTTTTTCGTCTGTGTTGAAACCCATTTCACCCCTAATTGTTTCCTGCTGGTCTTATCTCCAGCTGAGCTTTGGCTTTTCTAATTTCATCTTGAATTGCTCAGACAGTTCTTTCAGTGTCCTTTATTTTTCTTCTTATACATTCCTTTTTTTTTTTTTGCCTTTTAATCCACAGAAATAGTTCATGCTTACTCAGTCTTTTGCTAAAAATCCTTGTCTTTCTGCACAATGATGGGACTTGTTCTGAAGCTCATTCAAAACCAGTCTTTTATTCCTCCTTTTAATCAACTGAAATTAATGTGCTGTCCACTCTACTGCCTGAAATTTTTTCTCTGCTTACTATACTGGATCATATTTTCCCTCTTCCTTACAGCCATTAAGCCAGTGTCTTATTTCCTTAAGTCCAAAATCTTAATTCTGCAGTTTACCTCATGGCTATCCTCAACATACATATAAATAATAATTTCTGCCTGCATTTGCAATGTGGGCTGTTAACTAGCACTTCAGAAATTTTTTCAGTGAAGTCATCATTAATAATACACTTTTTTCACATATATTTTGAAATATAGAGATGCAAAGTTGCAAATAATGGTATTTAGAGAGCTTCTGTGACTAAAAGGTAATTCTTAATTTAGGATTTTGTAAGCTGTAATTCCCATGAAAAATTTGTTGATGCAGTTCTTTGATGTAGTATAAAGCTTGTATTTTTTTTTACTTATTCTCAGTAAAAATCTCATTTTGTAGATCATTGCTATAAATATAAATTTGTTTTTATACAGAACTCCAATGCACAGCATTATAGAGAGCATGTAAACATACCTAGGAATAATCTGTGCCTGTATTCATACTTATTTTCATGTGGGAGGAGAGACTGATAGCCCAGACGGCTGTGCTGACATTCAGTGAGACCAGGACAGCCTGGGAAGTTGGGCAGAGGGAAAGCTAATGCAGTTCTGCAAAGGCAGATGCAGGTTCCTGCACCTAGAGAAGAATAACCCCAGGCACCAGCACAGGCTGGGGGTGACCTGCTGGAAGGCCGCTCTACAGAGAGGACCTGGGGGTCCTGGTGGACAAGAAGCTGTCCCTGAGCCAGCAGTGCCCTCGTGGCCAAGAAGGCCAGAGGGATGCTGGGGTGCATTAGAAAAAACAGAGCCAGCAGGTCAGGGAAGTTGTTGCCTTGTTTTCCAGCCTTCAGCCTTGAAGTCAGAAATTTCATGTAAACAAAGTAATGTTTACAGAACTTCTATCATATTTTTTGGATTCCTTTCTGTGAAAGGACAATTGATGGACACTTTCTAAGACCAGTGGAGTTGAAGAGGTTGAACCTCAGTCTTCCAATCTGGTCTCCTTTTTAGAAATCTATATAAGCTGTAAAAAAAATTAAATTTCCTCTTTTCCCGCTTCGACTCCATGGTGATCACTGCGTCTCCCTCGAGACAGCACTGCGCAACAGGGAGGTGATCCTGCCCCTCTGCTCAGCCCTGGAGTGCTGTGTGCAGTTCTGGGCTCCCCAGTTCAAGAAAGATGAGGAGCTACTGGAGGGGACTCAAGGGTGGACTATGATGATGGAGGGACTGAAGCATCTCTCTTACAAGGAAAGGCTGAGATAATTAGGTCGGTGTCGCCTGCAGAAGGGACAACTGAGGGATTTTATTAATGTTTACAGATATCTTAAGGGTGGGTATCAGGAAGATGGGGCCAGACTCTCTTCAGTGGTGCCCATTGGCAGGACAAGAGACAGTGGGCACAAACTCAATCACAGGATGTTCTAAATTAAAACTTCCTAAATATGAGGGTGACAGAAAGCTGGAACAGGTTGCCAGAGAGGATGTGGTTGAATATCTACTCTTATGGAGATACTGAAAACCTGTCTGGAGGTGATGCTGTGTGGCTTGCTCTGGGTGAACCTGCTTTAGCAGGGGAGTTGGACTAGATGAAGTCTAGAGGTGCCTTCCTACCCCAAACATTCTGTTATTCTTTGATTCATACCATGACATTTCATACTCATCACGAGTGGCAGCTGAATCATTTGAAAACTAGAGAGATTGTTCTAGCAGAAGCTCGACATAGAGAATTAATATTCACATGTTGCATCAGCATGACTTAAGAAAATGATGGTATCTGAACAATGTCAAGTCTACAAAATCAGGCAAAATCATGTTGCCGAACTGAATACTCCACAGGAATTAATACTAGCACAGGAATCTCACACTGAATCATTCTTTTTATAGATGGGGTTGCTTAAAGAGAAATAACAATTTCTTTAATGAAATCCATCAGAAATCAAAAGGAATAGCTAGTTGAACTTTAGTGTAGCTACTAAATGCAGTATTTATTTTAAAAAAACCCACTCTTGCCCTTCTATCTGTACTTGAAAATGAAAAATTTTGTAGGAAAGTTTCCTTTTTATAGCTATTTTTTATTATGTGATGAGTATTTCTGAAGTTAAAATTAATATTAAGTAATGAAGAACAATGTAGAACGTTCTAGTAAAGTAGACAAGGTACAAACCAGAGTCAGGAAACATGAAGCAAATTTTGCCTCATTAAATGTAATTGCAATTATCTCACTGACTTCAGTTAAACAGCATTTTATCATTGGGTTGTTTTTTTCTTCTCTTCGTTTCTGATGTGCTCTTATTTTCAGCAAGTCACTGGCTGATTCTGTACCTTGTCTTGCTAATCCTTGCATATCCTTTTACTTAGATTAAAACTGCTCTCTGTCTTACTAAAACTTACTTACAGATACATGGTTCCAGTGCTGCTTTTTGACTTGTTTCTGAGAGCAACAGAGATGGAAGGTGTAGGGGAGGGTGTGTGAGGACACTGGCAACTCTTAAATTCCTGGATCATTCTTGAGTTTGTACACCAAGTCTCCACGGTTGTTATTGCCCAAGTCAGATAAAGAAAAGTTAGGGTATGTCCACCCAATATTGCAGTCATACATCTGACTGCAATATTTCTACTGTATATAGAATAGGTGGGCTGTGGTGTGTGGGTTTTTTTCAGGGTGCAGCTGCAATGATGGCTGTAGCTTCCTGAGTGTTTTTCAACAGACACAATTTTCTCTTTCACAATCCAGCTCAACAGGACTCAGAGCATGTATTCTATATTTACTGTTCCTTCATTATTCTAATTATGCCTCATAGAGTAATACATGTACAATTATTGAAAAGTATTTTAATTATTGAAAAGCAATTTTTTATAATTCTTGAAATTCTTATGTTATTACTGTAGATTCCAGATGAACATAAATTTATTTTCTTAAAATAATTTAGAGTTATATAACCTTTCAGTTCTTCAGAGCATTTAATTACTGACATTTATTACATCCCACATCACAAATACATGACTAACAGTCTCTAGTAGAAATTGATGAGTAATGTCAACCTATATTTGTTACGCTGCAACTGAGAGATCTGTGTACTTAAAAGGAATTTTTGAAATATGAGAAGTATTTTGAATACACCTGTGATGATGCATGAGAGAAATATACTGTGCCATTAATGGAGTGGAAGCCACAGTACTGTGCTCTAGCAAAAAGAACTAGAAAACATCTCTTTGCTCATTTAGTGAATCAATTTAATGCTTCAAATAACCTTATTAATTCTCATAGGATTGCTATTGTGTATATGAAAATATATTGGTGATGCTCTGCATTTGAGAAGTTGCTTCTCTTCTAAAAACAGGCTGCCATTTTCCAATCTCTTTAGATTTTGTCAGGGTGTGTTATTAGTTAAGGTCGACCACCTCTTCTGGCATTCCTTTTAGCTTCATGCTCTCCAGGTGATGTGTATCCTGTGCAGCTCTGTGAAGTAAAACTCAGTTATTCTTTAAGAGAAGGTTCAGCTAGGGCTTGTGCTGTCCATCTACAGCATGCTACTGACCTTCTTCCTTCTTCCCCTGAGCCTGTGCTCTACAGAGGATCTTCTTGTTGTCAAAGGTATATGATACGTGATCTGCTTCTGTATTAAGGAAGATACAGGTGTGGTCAATGTCTTTGCCACATTTGCTTAGTATTTGATAGAGAAGGCTTGTATCTCTATATAGAGTCCACCCTACTTCAGATCCTTAATGACTGAAAGTGCAGCTTTGAGGTGACCTTGATGGAACAGGAAAAGAGCAGCATAGACCTACACTGTCTCTTACTGATCCACATGCTGTAGGAATGATTTGCTTACAAGTGCCAATAGACTACCTTCAGCCTAACAGCATCCATGGATCCTGTTCTTGCAGAGGGGGTTAGGGACACAGTCTGGGGCTGAAAGTCAGAGGGGTTTCAATGCCAGCTCAGTTTTAGGCTACTTTCTCAGCAATGAGGGAACTGCAGCCAAACTGTGAGAAACAGTATGGAAGCACCTAGTTCTGCCAGGAGGGATGGCACACAGAAACCTCTCCTTCCTGGGACACAGTAAAAACACAGTTGCATTGCACTGGGTTAGTACTTTCACAATATTTAACAAAGTAATTAAGCTATAGCTTCATATTTTAGTTTGTGCTGTAAAATCTTAAAAGACCAGAAATATCTCCTTGAACAGATGTGTAAAGGGATGCATTGTTTCATTCAGAGAAATGGAGCATAGAAATGGTTTCTGTGCTAAGACTACATCCTTTTGAAACTGGTAGATGGCAGTAGAGTATCTGCTTTGACATCTGTAGATTTACTTAAAGGACTTAGCTAGATTTTTGTGCAAAAATAAAAGTTCTGTTTTATATGTTCCATAATCTCGAAAAAAATACCAGTTATCTGACTAGCAAATCTTTACAGCTTTGCATTCTTAGAACAGTAATCATATTGAGTTCAGAAATTATTGATCTGAGATTTTTTTTAATTCACTGAAAGAATTTCACAAGATATTTTTGACTGTATTACTTTCCTCTTTTTCAAGTCTTAATACTGTGTATAAAATTTGATTTGATTCTGAAATGAATACAAGAATTAGATATAAGTCTGTGTTTATTATATATTGCATTTGTGTATAGCGTTTTTTGCAGTAGTTGTGAATGACTGAAGGAAAGACTATTTCTTCATCTTGTGCATGAATAAAGAATAGAAACAGATTTTGTGTTCATAGAAATCTGTCTTCTGTAAGTTTCCAGAGAAGGAAAAGTTACAATCTTGACATTTCCTCATTTTTATTTTTTCCATGAATTTTAATTTTCAGGTAAAACATGACTTTTTAGTGGTTCCATAGTAAATCACATGGGGACATTTATTGTTTTTATTGCTTTCTATTTTGTTCATTATCTCTCATAATTTCTGTAAATGCACGTGTTTTCTACTCTAATGTGCTGGTCAGTATCATAGCAGCATATGTCTGTAGATGCATCCAAAATATGCAATAGATTAAAAAGCTGAGATGGACGCATAATTTAATAACTAGATAAATAAACATTGACATTCTTTGTTTGACCATCTCACCTTTCTTAATATATGTAATTTGTATTTTTCTGTGCTGATAACTCAGAAAAAAACATGCAGTGCATGAATTTTTCCACTAAGAATAGAGAAAATACTTGGTAGCAGTTTCTGTTGGCTGTTCATCAGTATTAGACGCATTGTTCAAAAATAAATTGCTCTATTGAATTTTTTTGTATAAATGCTGTTATGATTAGTTCACCTTACTTAGGACAGACAAATTCTACAAAGAATTGTGATTCTGAATAATCTTCTGGCCCTCTTTAAACAGACCATTATTTGTGATTGCTTTTATATTTTTATTACCTCTTTTTCTATCCCTCTTGTTTTTTAATGGAGGTACTCTTTTCCTGCTTAATGGTAGATTTTTTTCACTCTTCTCATTATTCAGAATATTCAGATTTGCATTTGGTGTGAACTAGCACAACATACAAGAGCTTTTAGTGCATAATATATAAAAATAATACATTTCAATAACAAAGGAGAACATTGAAAGGCTAGGTATTGTGAAACTACTCTGAATACCCTGTATTATACATCTATGGTTAAATTATCAGTTTCCTTAGTACTATAAGTACATACCTGGGTTAGAGTGCAAAGGATACGATTCCACAGACTTAGATGTATTCATCTGTGCTGGTCACTTCTGATCTCACTATGTGCTCATAGAAACATTTTGTTTAAGGCAAGCCTAATATAGAGTAAATTTTGAAATTGATTATAGGTTGGCCTGAAGGTATCGTATATATAGGACATTGAGAGAAACTGAATTCCTCTCAAGCTTTGTAGCTAGGTTTCCAGGAAATTAAATTAATATCCTCATTCTAATTTCCACAGCATAAACCCATCTATCTGAGGTACCTATGTAAGGAACTTCGTTTTCCTATATACTGAATAAGGGAACCTTTCAAATGCAAGTTATCCCACTTAAAATCTGTCTATTGATTACTTAGGGAGGCTAAGGTGATAATATTTTTGCGTAAGTTTTAAGTAAGCTTTAAATAAGTACCTGAGGACAGGTAAGGGTGAATTTGTGCTTGCCTAATGTGACTGTGTACAGTGCCCTCTTTCAACCCAAGAGCTGTTTCATTTTCTTAGATACAGATTCCTAATCATATTCTCTTTGTCATCTCAACCACGATCTCCTTCCTTCTAGGTACTTAGCCAATCTGTGTGTTCATTCCTGTCCTGTTGCTTTGGTTTTCATGTGACCCCAAGAAGTCAATTCCCGATTCATTTTTCTTTTAATCCTGTTTCCCTTGCAACTCAAAACTTCTTTTGCCTGAAGGTGAAAACACTTATGTGGAGCAACTGCAAACATACCACAATCCCTTGGACACTTTTGTGATACACATGAGAATTCCAATAGGGTGATATATCCCACTCATGGCTTTATTTGGGTCCTTCTCAATTTTAACACATTCTTTGTCCCAGTCCATGCATTTGACTTGTATTTTTACTGGACATAAACAGAAACAAGAAAGGTCCATATTTGATATTACAGGAAATCTTCAATTATTAGGGCAGTAAAGCAGTGGAAGAGTTCGTCCAGAGAGGTTGTTCAGTCTCTGTACTTGAGATTTTTCAAAAGCAGAAAAAGCCCTGAGCAAACTGGTCTGATTTTAAAGCTCATCATGCTTCCAACAGGAGATTAGACTAGAGATCTCCTTAGGTTCTTTCCAGCGTTAATTGTTCTGTGATATTATTTAAAAAATAAATTTCCCTTTTCATTTTCATAGCATCCAGAAAGAGACTGATTTGAGAGTACTGAGTAAATATTTTCTCAAGCTTTAGCTGATTCAAAGTAGCATAGACTGGTCTATACTGTAAGAAACTTCACTGGGATTTGTGAGAATGAAATACTTGCACCATTCAAGTTCTAATATCAAACTTGTAATCATACTTAAATAGTAATATGTGTTACTATTTTACTGTAATTCTTTCCTAAATTTGGACAGATGTTGTGCCATCAAATTTGTGGTCTGTTAGCTAAAGTTTGGGGTGTTGAAACAGGTCAAAGGTGAGGTTAACCTGAGTATTTTAACATGAATCAAATGTGTTTTCATCTGTGTCTTGAACGCAAATGACTATTCTAGGCTAAAATTTTGAAAAAATATTTAGGCTGAAAGAGCCACCAGTACAAAAATGTTCAGCCTAACCCATTAATTAAAAAAAAAAAATTACAGTGAATTGAAAACTGTGCTGTTATGGAAACTTCAGGAGTAAGTTAAACTACCATCATACCTCCTATACTGGAGAAAAGAAATGGCATGAACTGTAAAGAGTTAGGTTTTCCATGAACATTTGATGAAGATCATTGTAATGTTACAGTACTCTAGAACACGGCGGAGGGTTAAAACTTGATTTCTTTTGATTCTGTATTTTTAATTTAAGTGTTTAACTTTTGATAATAATAACCCAGTGTTTTTGAACTACTTTGAAATACAAAAAGCAGAAACTAAAGGCACACTGAAGAAAAAGAAATAGAAATAAAGGATAGATACTGTATTTCCTATTTAAACTATATTGACAAATTTTATAATTAGATAATTAGAAAAAGACAGCTAACCCTATACAGTAGAGTTAGAAAAATAGTTTAATTACTTGATCTTGCAGCCACTACTTCTCAGAATAATTTCAGCTGTATGGAGATACATGTTTATACCTCTAAAGGCACTTTGGAAATGAATACCAGAGTTAATGTTTTCAATCCCCATATTCACAAAGCAATCATATAAGCATTTTTCAGCTTTATAGTATGTACTATATGCAAGTTTATATGAAGTACTACATACTGAATTACCAGTTAAAGTGTATTTGATATAAATGTTTTATTGCTTAGCAAATGATGGCAGGCAACTACCCAAAAACAAATTAAAAGATACAAAACTATAGCTAAAAGAATGATATCTGGAAGGCACAAATGTGTGTTTATTATCTGTATTGCTTGTCAGAACATTTGCATATGTGCAATGTGGAAATGAGGAAGAATAGCAGGAATGATAAAGACACTATGATCAAAACATTCATCAGAGAAATTAATTTTTCGCTAAATTAAACAAGAATCTTTTTTGATATACACAATAGCTGGGGCACACAAAGGATTATGAAAGTTTAAAATTAAGTTACGAGAATGAGGGAGTAAAATGTTATTTTATATAACAGAAGCTATAAAGAGCAGTCGCTCATATTTTCTTTTCATTCTAGCTACCAGAATACTGCCAGAAGCCCTTTGCATACACTGCTGTTTTAAACCCATATGAGATTTGGCTTTCCTTGCTTGACTCTAACACAATTCAGCAATGTCTTTCTACCTTGCTGGGTGTGCCCATCTTCTGTGGGAGACCTCAATGCAGTCTGCAACTTACTCAGGAGAGGAAGAGGAGGGGCAGGCACTAATCTCTTCTCTGTGGTGACTGGTGACAGGACCCGAGGGAATGGCCTGAAGCTGTGTCAGGAGAGGTTTAGGTTGGATATTAGGTAAAGGTTTTTCACCCAGAGGTAGCTGGGCACTGACCAGGCTCCCCAGGGAAGTGGTCACTGTACCAGCCTGACAGAGTTCAGAAAACATTTGAACATTGTTCTTAGGCACAGGGTGTGACTCTTGGGGTGTCCTGTGCAGTGCCAGGAGTTGGGCTTCCTTTACATCCATGATGATCTTCTTTCATGGTTGTTCTTTGACTTGCTTATCACGCCTGTTTCGTCTGCATCAGAAAGAACTGGTTTTGTGCTTTGAGAATTTTTTTCCTTGAGGATTGACTAGCTCTTTTGGCCCTTTTTTGCCCTCCAAAACAGTTGCCAACTGCTTCCTGCTAGAAAGATCCCTGACTATGCTGAAATATACCCTCCTGAGTTCTAAGGTTGTGACTCTACTCCTGGCCTTATAATCTTCTCTCAGTATTTTAAACCCCAGTCTCATGGTCAGTGCTTGTTATAGAAGTTAAAATGATGGTTGGGTGTACTATCATCTTGTAGTGCTTCATAGTCCGTAGCAAAGCTGATAAATAAGAAGGAGAGATCTGCTTCAGTGAAAGAAAATGAAAAACGAAAGAAAGCACTTCATCATTTCACATCTTTGAAGACTAGAAAATAAGTCAAATCCCAGCAGAAACAACTTGACTTTCTCCCTCAGTCTGTGTTACATACAATTAAATAGTCCAGACCTTCTGAATGATTAATACATTTTTACTATGAAGTTTAATTCTTTATTGTCAAGTGAAAGAGGAGAGAATTAATAAGTTGTTCTCTAACATGCCTTGCAAAAAATACACCGTGGAAAATAACTAAAATTTAACAAAAATGCCTCAAAGATAGCAGGAGGCTTATATACAGTTTAAGGGACAGACTGGAGTATCACTGAAGAATTTTAATTTCAGTGGCCTTTGTTCCAAATGTATGAATGTATTTTAAGTTGATTTGTGAACTTACTAGGGTTGTTGACAATAAAAGGCAGTTGGACCTGATGAACTAGAAGCTCCCCTTCTTTTGTAAGGTTTGCAGTTATTTTTTTTTAATTTCATGCTTTCTTTTTTTTAATAGGTATGCATTTAAATAGGTTGAGGAAGCATGAATGTGTAAATAAGAGATCCTGGTCAGATCAGATTGAATGTCCTATGATTGTCTTGAGTTTTGGTCCCTGATAGTTACTGTATGCATTTAGTAACATATGTTGGGAGTTTGTTTCCCTTAAATTAATTACAGATGAAGCCTAGTTAAAGGCAGAGCTTCAGCTTAGTTAAAGGCAGAGCTCGAGTTTTGTCTCTAAATTATGTGGAAAAGAGGCTTTTTACTTAATTATGCACCTAATTAGTTTTTAAATTATAATTGAACAAAGACAATTACTGTGATAAGAAAATGTGTAGGGATTTTTTTTGTGGTTTAATATGAATGAAGTTCAAGTATGTTTGTATTTGACTATAGATATTGTTTGTGTTTTGATCAGATCATGGTAATTAAGTATGCAGGAAAGGACAGTTTATAGATAAATTGAAGAGTATTTGCTTGGGTATGGCATTTTTGTACTAAAAGAAGTTAGTTTATTCTTCTTTAAGAGTGCATTTGTATTCTCATCACTCAGGTAATTTCACAGCTTCGGATCCTGAGTAGGTCAGTAACTGCTGGCTGCAAATTTGACAGAGAAATATGGTCTACAGAACTTTCTCCTGTTCTCAACCTATGGAAGAAACTTAATCAGGTAGGAATGCACCTAATTTGAAAAGTCAACTTCTTTTTCTGGTAACTACATTAAAAACATAGTCTAAGGAATTATCTCAAGTATTGAAACATAAGAAGAGAAAAACGAAATGAAATGCATTTGAGGTGGAGAGTACAATGTTAGGTGCGTAATTAGTTATGAAGTCTGTATGTGATATAACAAGCTATCCCCTTTTTTCTCCATATGGAGGTGAGACCACACTCAAAACATGAGACTAACATCCTGAATGTGTTTCCATGAAAAATGCTAATGTACTTCAGATTTTTATTTAGTCTCTTCATTTATCTAATATTCACAAGGCAATGTTTAATGATTTCAAATACAATGTTGTTTTTCCTTTATAGCGTTGAAATATGGTATTAGCTTTAAACTGTGGTTCATGAAAATCCCCTCTGCAGTATCCACTATCACTCCCTTTATGTTCCTTTGTTGGTCTAGCTTGGTTCAGTTTTGGTGGTGTTTTTAACTTCTGTTGTAAAGCTTGGTTTCCAACCATTGAATTCTTATTCCAGGCATGCATTTAGATGTGATGTGTATTAATGCAGACATTATGCACACTTGGGAAGGATCTCTCCCACCTTATGCTAGGTGCCCACTTGGATATTTGGCCATTATTTTGTCTCCCCAGTATTAAGTAATAGATCAGAGATGTTGTGGCCAAAAACTGTGTCTTCTACCCAGCAACACTATAATGAGAAAAACTTGTCCCTTACTCAAAGAACCACATACAAAGAAGAGACATGAGGTACACATTAGAATTTACCATTACATTTTGAAATAACTCATTAAATTCTCATCTAATCCATGCTAAATATATCACATGACACATCATTTTTGTGTGTCAAAAGAGTCTTCTGGTACTAAATAACTACTTGTTGAAATCTGTGGCCTCTGAAAATGGACTTTCTGTTAACTAGGTCTGTGATTCTGTAATAAAAAGTGTATTTCAGTGTGACACTGTAATTTTTTTTTGAAAAAGCTCGCATGAAACTGTTACGTATATGTGCACGTTAACAATAACAAAGAGATTTTGATTGTAGTGTTTGGGAGATGGATAAATAAGGCCAGTTGTAAACAGTAGAACAAATCTGCACTACATTAATACTCATTAACAGCATACATCACTAATGTCTAGTTCTTTAGAATTGTTTCTCATTAGCACTATGAATTCAAGGTACATATTCTTCAAAACTTGGCTCATAAATTAGCTGTGAGTATGCAGTACCATAAAGCTGAAGATACAGCTGGTAGTAGTGACTGGGGTTTTTGATAGTCACCTACATGGAGGTAATCAAGATTTCCTGAGAGCTCTTTGACAAGGAAAGCTGGACCTGGTGAAGGTCTCTTCTTTCACCCCTACCATTGCCCTCAAATCTGAGATCTCCTTTTATATGATTTTTCAGCCTTTTACCTCAATTCCTGACTTACAGGCTGGGCAACACTTAGGTGGAGTTATTTTTCAGGCTGTAGAAGGTACCTTTATTGTATTACTTGGCTGTTTTTCTTTGATGCATAGTTGCCTCTTGCCTAAGAGCACAAGTAGCCTTGCTTGCCATTTCTTAATTGTGCCCTTTCTCAATGGCCATTTCATGACCATGAAGTGGTTGATTATAGTTCTCAGGCCTCTCTTTTCAAACTGTGCTCATACTTTCAAGATCTTTGCTATTATCCCATGCTATCCCAAGCATCACATTAGAACAGGAGACAGACACCTGGTATTGAATTCCACTTTATGAAGCAAGCTCTCCTAGAAGCTGATAACACATCTAGAAGGCTAGTACTGGAGCCTTGCACAGTAAGCATAAGACCTGATTAGCATGACCTATTCCTTTCAAGAGCAATTTAATTTTTTACAGTATCACTGGGTACAAAAATATTGTATATTGTTTGCAAGGCTCCTCTGCTGTGAAAACAGGCTGAGAGAGTTGGAGTTGTTTGCTGGGAGATGAGAAGGTGCTGTGGAGACCTTATTGTGGCCTTCCAGTAAGAGAGCTGGAGAGGGAAGTTTTACAGGGGCCTGTAGGGACAGGGCGATGGGAATGACTTCTAACTGAAAGAGGGTAGGTCTAGGTTAGATATTAGGATATCCTTTCCTGAGAGGGTGGTGGGACTCTGTCACAGATTTCCTGGAGAACTAGTGGATATTCCATCCCTGAAATGTTCAAAACCAGGTTAAATGGTTTTTGAGCAGCCTGGTCTATGGAAGGTATCCCTGCCTGTCCAGGAGGGTTGGAATTAGATTATCTTTAAGGTCCCTTTCAACCCAAACCATTCAAGAATTCTGTATCTTGAAGGTTCTTTATGTTCTAAAGGTTTTATGTTGTGAGCAGGTAATAAAATTAATCTTTTGAATATATTCTTTAGGATGCCTTCTGACATTTTATAGGGTGTTGGGTTTTTTTTTTTTTTGTGTGGCAGAAATTTTCTTGAGTGTTTCAAAAAATTTAAAAAATAGTATTCTTTATCATAATTAGTTTTCATGGTCTGTTCAGCCAGTAATTGCTTCAAGCTTTGAAAAGGCCTAGGAATCTTTAATATTTCACAGACATTGCATACAGTTCTACATTCTCATTCTAGATTGATAGTTCAATGAAGGCATCATCTTTGCAGAATTTTGTAAGACCTGGAAATTGGAACGAAGAATGTCGTTGAATTGCTGCTTAAGTTAACAATCATAAATTATTTTATTTATGCATGAATGAGCAGAGAATATGAAACTAGACCAGTTTCCCAGATATGAAGAAGTAAAATTAAAAAAAAAGCATTCCTGAAGTCTGTTAAAAAAAAAATAAAATTCCAGAGGCAAAAAGAAGTTTGTTAATATGCAGAAAAAGATCAGGTTGTTTTAAACATTTTTATTCCCATGTTGAGTGTGTAAGTCAAGGATTAATTAAAAAAGGATTATTTTAAAAATACCTTGAAAACAGTTGTTGTACATCTATGTACTGATAATTTTGAAATTCAGCAAAATTTACCACTTGACATAGGTATGTCCTGTAGAATTTACATCTCAATGATTGATCATAATCTCCTAGTGTGGACATATTTTTGTCTCTGCACTCTTAATTAAACTCTGAAGCCAACTAAACCTGATGAACACAGAAGCACCATCAGGAATTGATAAGGAAAAGTAGTGAGCAATTCCCTGCAGCTGGGAGAAGGATGCTCCCATTTTCAGACCTCCTCTGTTGTGTAGGGCGTTTTGCTGCCTTCCAGGGGCTCAGCTGCCTTCCAGGGGTTCTGGAAAGACTGCCGAGGCTTGTCTGTCCTTCAGGCTGTGATGCCTTGGAGCTTTCCTACGTAGACTCCAGTCAACTGCCAGGGTACTGTGGAGCATATGAAGAACCAAGGGGTCATATTCTTGGATGGAGACTGGATACAGGTCTGGGCAACCTGCTGCAGCTTTGAGCACCTGACAATCTCCAGAGGTTCTTTCCAACCTCGGCTGTTTTGTGGTTCTGTGAATCAGAGGTATTTTTGTTCAGTTTTCAGAGCCTATCACATTCTTTGCAGCCAAACAGCAAAAATTACAGATATACTTTGGAAATTTTAGCTTTTTTTCATTTTAGACATTTCGAAATGGGAAATAATCCTTATACATTAAAACAGTAGTGAGGACTTAAATGTCACTTTTTTCAGAAATATTTCTGATAATTAACAGGGCTTTATTTTTTCTCTCAGACCACACATGTTGCAAAACCCTGTTAAATGTTGCTACCAGTTATTCAGATATCCTGAAATGGTTGAACTGGGAGTTTATTATTCTTTATGTATCTATAAGAATAGAATCATGGCAGTTGCCTCTCCTTCATCTCCTAATTGGCCTAACAAACTCTGAAATTTTTAATTGAATTTTACTTTAAATGAAATAGATACTTAAAATGTGCTTCAAATCCATGTGCATCTGTGTTGAAATTGCACAAGCAAACTTCTCTTTTTATTGAGCTGTTCTGAACTAATACAGAATGTCTTGACATTTTCACCTGTATTAGCCTCATTTGAAAACATACGTGTTAATTCTTGCCATTGAAAACATCCTTTTAATGAATACTGTCCTAAAACTGCTTTTACAGTGGTTTGCAGCATGATTTAATAGCAGCTTGACACTTAACAAATTAATTAAACTCTCATGAACCTGCTGTTTAGTTCAAAAAAAAACACATACTCACACGCTCAGTATTGGCTTGCATGAAAGACGTGTTCATCTATAAAATAAAGTCTTCACTGAGTAAGTTGTCAAATGTTACACAAATTTTAAAAACCCTTCCTTAATATGGAAGAGTGGTGCACTACGGATTGTTGGCAAGGGCTGGGCCCTTGAGTTATTCAGAGTGAATTCAGCCAGTCTCTTTCCTGGTGTCTGTTCTCTTCCCACACAGCCTTGCCTTCCCTGATAGGCTGGGCTTAGGAGCTGTAGACACATTCATTGTCACGTAACTGGATCAGCTGGAAGTCACTGTCCTGTGGAACTGGGGAATCACCCATCATATAATAGTTGTCAGAGATGCACAAAAGTATGAGGACACAGGGGGAGTGCGTAAGTGTTTCCTCATGTCCAAATGTCTCTCTCTCATGAGGGGAGAGAGAGGAATCAGTGCTATATTTTTTGTTGTAAGGTGGTTGCATTTTCTGCCTTGTTTCAGAAAAGCCCTCTATCAGCTCTATGAAAGTTAGAACCCCCACCCATAAAAATTTCAGCAGCAACTCCTTCAAAGTTGTTAACCTAATATATGATTATAAATTATGTGTTCAATATCTTTTGTTATGTTTGTAAATTGTAACTAATTATTTTCATAAAGTTACATAATGTTGCAAGAAAATTGTAGAGGTAGTTCTGAAAATTAATGAGTTGTTGCTCTTTTATCTAAACCATTATAGAATCATAGAATCACAGAATATCCTGAATTGTTGTGGAGCTACAAGGATCATTGAAGTCCAACTCCTGGCACTGTACAGAACAGCATCACTGCATGTGCCTGGTACCTCATTAGCTACCTCAGCTTTAAAAAAACAACATGGTCTTTTCCATGATGGAAAATCAGTAAAACAGAAATATAGGTTCATTCTTTATTTTATTTTCAACAATGAAAAGCATGTGAAAAACAGTGAGAGGCTAATATCTAAAAAATAGGCAGAGACACACAAAGGAGGAGGCAAAATAGGTACATCAAAAGGGCAATGGAGTTTTCTAAAACCTGTCACCATCACCACCAAAATTGCATTTTGAATCAAATGCAGAACTAGTAAAGGTATACAAGTTTGTTTTCATTATATTTGTTACATTTTGGAGGAGGCAGTTTTCAGAACATACTGGAGTTTGCAAAGACTTGAGTTTAAGAAGGTCACAAAGTAAAGCTCCGGGACAGTTTAGGTGAGACTTTATGAAGTCTTATATTATACTAAGATAGCATCACATACAGAACTGAAAGAAGGAAAATTACTAAAGTCTCAAAATATGCCTGATTAATCTTGGTAGCAAAATACAGTGTTTAATATTAAAGATTAGAATCTCCCTTCTGTTTCCTACGATTAGGAAAAGCACTCAGTACTTCAGCAGCTCTTCGTCTTAATTCCCAAGCAGGTCATGAGCATACACATATTTTAAAAGATGATGTGAGTTATATACATAATGGATTTTAAGAGAATGTAATAGAACATTAAATGTATAAGCTGATATTGGTATTCATGTTTAATTTTCCTATGGAAATGACAGATGGGTTGTTTCAACAAATTCTCAGGGGAAAGCATTAGAAAGAGTGATGAAATGAATCTGAAATTCATGGGAGAGTCTTATGCAAAGGATGATACTGAGGAACTTAGAGGACTTCTCTTTCAATAAGCTTTTGTGAATTAAAAGTGTCAAGTATTGAGCAAAGCCACTAAGGTGCAATGTCTTGGGTTTTTCTTTATTTTATGCAATTAAACACTCAATAAGAAATTATCAGCTAGTTTATGCTAATTTTACAATTACATATACAATTTTACAATTTACAAATACTCAGCAAGTTATGGTGTCAGAAAAACTGATGTGAAACTGGTACTGCGATTTTTGAATACATACAAAGAAAAAATGGAAAGCATAAGAATTTTAAATGCTGTATGATTTTGCACTTTGATCAATAACTTTGTTGTATACTTTTTTAACAATATTGGAAAATTTTATCCTTCATTTTTCTCATTGGTCAGTCAAGCCAAAATTTTGTTCATTTGTTTAGTTTCTTTCATATTTTAGCTTGGTAGCTGAGTGCAGTATGAGGTTGAAATTAAAAATGTAAAAGTTCTGACAAATGCATGGTGCCTGGGAAAGATTATAGAGATAAATATCCTGTGTGTTCTGGAAAGCAAGATTTCATGTGACAATTCATAAATTTATTTAACCTGAAAAATAATCAAAACTTGTTTTTTTTAAGATGACGTATTTCAGAGAAAGTAAAATCTGATTTTCTCTGTACTAAATTACTAGAAATTGAAATAGAAAAACATTTTTTTTCACAGGCTAGGGTTTACTTTTTGCATTTGTGCCTCATAGAATTTTCCAAAAAATTTTTAATTCTATAATGGGAATTCATTTCAGCATCTTGCCACATTGCAGGTTGGCAGTTTCTGAACACATGCAAAAATATATTTATGCAATAAGTTGCATTAATAAGTTGGATTTTCAGTGGCTTTTGTGGAAGGGAAGTAAGTAGTAAAAATGGCAATGTGAGAGCAGCAGTACCTCTCAGAGTCTGAGTTACTCAAGATTTATGCATAAAATTATATTTATTTTGTACTTACTGTATTCAATTCTACTCCCTGTTGAACTAGGCTCATGAAGCAAGAACTGGCAGCATAGTTTACAGTACCCAGTAGAATCTTGTTGTGCTTTTTAGACAACTGCTTTTTATACTAACACATTAACTCAAATACTAATAGCAGTGATTCAGCTAAGTGAAGATTTTTCAGCAATTCAAGTACTTTTGAAGTAACTGGATAGACAGATTTGTCTCAGAAGAATGGTGCCTTAATTGAACATGTCACAGACAATACTGAAGGTACCACTATACTTTCAATCCAGTGTCAGAAAAGAGATGATATCACTACTACTTTAAAGCTAACAAGGTCATATAAAGTATTATAAATTAAACAAATAATATGTTGTACAGCATCATAGTTCCCCTGAGTTTATTAACTGATATTACATGTTCTGCCTTAGAATTCTAACCTGATCCATCAGAAGGTGTCTCCTCCTGCAGAACAGCAAGGATCTCCAATCTTATCATTCATTACTCTGGAACAATTCAATGCCATTCGCCTTGTGCAGAGTGTCCATCAGTCACTTGCTTCTTTAAGTAAAGTCATCAGAGGTACCTCATTACTGACTTCTGAAGTACAAACATTAGCAAGTGCTCTGTTAAACCAGAAGGTAAGTCATTTTGTAATGAATATACATTATAATAAGCATTGAAAAAACCAAGGAAACCGAACTAATTTGCATTTTCATTTTCTAATATTTTTTTAATTGATAAAGACTCTAAAATGGAGTTATTTTAAAGACAGAAACTCTAAAACAAAACCATTTTTTTCTGGAAAATTTTTCAGAAGCATTTGCAGACGCTCCTGAATGAATTATTCTCTTATCAAGCTTTCTCTTAAAGACAAATCCAATTAGAAGTTGTGGAATACTATTTCAATTTCAAATACCACGTCATGCTAGATAAGTCAAACATATTAGCCAGTATAATATGTAAATCTGTCCCTTTACTTAGGTTTTACATTTTCTTAAAATTTAAGTTGTAAGAGCAGTTCCCTTTGTATTTATTCGGTATGGAGTATTGCCATACATCACCAGACAAGCTGTGCCTATCATACCAGCCTATCATCTCACCCTGTATTCTTGATATACAGGAAAATCACTCAGATTTTGTATGTGCACTTTCTGCATGCTTTTTGGCATCAAACGGCACATGTTTATAACCTGGTACAATTAGTGACAGCAACTTCATATGCTCTATCATTAATATCTAGATGTTTGAGTTAAGATAGCCAAACATTGATGTGACATGAAACACTGGTTCTGTTTCACCTCCAGCAACAGATAAATTCTGTTGATGCTAATGCGTAGATTTGAGATTGCTTCTGCAATGAACAATAATTCCTATTAACATCCTGTTTGTCTTCATGTGAAGAAAAGTTGAAAAGATAGTTGTGCATTTATTGATCTATCACATTCTAATCAAAACAATAATTAAATTTCTTGTCTTTTTAGATTCACAAGACAGCATTTGTTAGCAAAATTGCTGTACAGTTAGAATAAATTGTATTTTCTAGTTAGCAATCTCATTGCCTTTTAAAGCATGTTTTGACTATATGGTAGAAACTGGCACTAAGTCCAAGTCACAGTAAATGGAAATGATACATATGATGGCCACTCTAGTTCTTACAGTTGTATTTCTTGTTACTGAGCAAGAGAGCATGGCTTGCTTGTGTGCTCAAGCTGCACGCTTCTGTTGGAACTGGCAGGAGCTGTGAAGCTGATCCTTGCTGCAAAAAGTTTCTTAAAAATTCTATGCATTTTAACCTTGCACAAGCATCAGTTCAGTGCTTCCTGATGTATTGACCAGTACTTCTGTTGCTTGATATGCTTACTTACTCACTTTCCTTGACATGGATCACTTCATTGGATTGTGACCATATAGCAATTTTTTCAGCAGCCTTCCAGACAGGCTAATGCCACTTTCTTGGTATGGCAGCTAAACCTCACTGTATTGATCGTCCTAAAGTGATTTTCTTCATGTGTTTTCATGTGTTATGTAGCAAAGGATTATTTTTCAAAAGCTATATTTTAAACCCACAAAGACTGTCATTCTTTTAAGATTATAGCATCTGATGAAACTACTGGATTACTAATAGGAATGTAAAATTCAATATATGTATGACTTATAAAGGTTTCAGCAATGTACTGTATTTGTGTAAAATTGGTATGTTAGCACCATACTAGCAACTGTGAAGAAAATTAACTCCACCCTAGCCAAAAAGAGCATAAGCACATCTGAGATACACTTACATAATATCAATTAGCTAAGCTATTTCTTTAGACTTAAAGTAATTTAGAGTGATATATTAGCAACATTAGGCAAATGCCTTGTAAGTAACAGATTGATGAGCTGCCTGTAAATGCATGTCTAGTAGAAGAGACTTGCAAAATGCAAGGTTCCAAGTAAAAGGATCAGTTTCAAAAAATCCTGATTAGAAAAAAGCCACATGCAGTTAACTTTGTTTTATTAATTGTTTTGTATATATTCTAGTTGATTTAATTAATTTTTAATTAGTATCCTTGAATCTAGTTATGTTCTGGTTTTTATCTCTGAGTGGTAAACAGAGAGTATTTACTTTGAAAGATACTTCTTTTTACAAACTTCTTTATTTAGATTTTGAATACCTATTCATTGCATATGCTATTAGAATGGAAACTTCCTGGAAAATGCAGATATAAATATTAAACTGTTTATTCTGCTCTGCATCTTCAGTAGTGTGCAATATTCCACAGGTACTGATTTACATTAATTCTATTTCTCGTAAGTTAGAGAATCTTGCAGTCACTTTCAGTATGCTTTAGATTCCTGTGGAGTAGATAAAATTAGTGTTTCTATCCTTATTTTATAAGGAGGAAGTTTAACTGATGCCCTTTTATGCCTTTCTTTTTGAAGTCAAGGAGAAATTTATATGGGGAAGTCTTGCAGGACTTTTTTTTTCTCAGGTGTTGCTCTACAAGAGCTGTGAGGGGATGGGAAAATAATCATGCAGAGGAATTGTACCAGGTTCTCTTCACCACAGAGCCACACAACTGCATTTTGAAGTCTGAGGAGGCTGCAGCAAAGGAGTGGGAAAATGTGGCTGCAGTTGAAAGATGACGTTGTGACTATCCAAGAAATAATGCTCTTAGGCTTTTTGGTAATATTTGTGGAATCATCTGATGTTTCCTTATTGAATAACAGAGGTTCTTGCAACTTCTCCATCAATACTGTGTCTGGGCCACATGAAAAATTAGCAGGAATACAACCTTTCTCTTTGTGGTATGTTCTTGATCATTATATTACTGGTGTTGCCTTGTTTTTTTCCCCTGTAGATAAATTTGATCTCCAGATTATTTATTTTCATTCAAGTTCCAAACTTAAAATATAATGATGATGGATTTGAAATTGATACTTTCAGTAAATATGTTTTTATTTCAGTGTCCTGTCACATGGCAAAGCAAGTGGGAAGGTCCAGAAGATCCTCTGCAGTATCTTAGAAGTCTTGTAGCTCGAGCACTTGCCATACAGGTAATTTTAAAGAGTCATTTTTCTCAGTGTGCTGGTATTCAGTGGCACAGTATATTGTGTAAATTCCACTGCAGTAGACCTTTAGAAACACAGGTCCCAAAGAGTTTTAGATGTGTGAAAAGGTATATAAAAATCTAAAGCTCAAGGAATAATGTGGTAATATTAGTTACTTCACAATCAGTTTACGTCTGAGTCATTAGTCTTTGTGGCGAACTGTGGGAGGGAAAACAGACTTTTTTTACCTGGATGAAATTATACATTTTAAGTCAAGACACAGTCTTTAATCTAGTAGAGAGATGCCTATCAAGACATAAGTGAAGCATTTCTAACAAAGTTAATGTAAAAAACTAGATGGATTAAAGTCTTGGAAGAAAGTAATGAAGATCTGCATTCTCCAGGTTTACCAGGGGTCATAGGAGAAGGTGCAGGACTGACAACACTTTTGTCTATCCACAGTCTTACAGTAAAGAGGTTAATTTTTAGTTAAGGTAAATCTGTATATGCTTTGATTGACAGAAGTGATGTGTTTAAGATAACACACAAATTACAAAAGTAATTTACCTAAATTAATTAGTATTTAAGGAAGCAGATTCCTTATCTATGTTGGATGCACAGAGAGAAAACTCTGAGAACCTGCAAGAGAGGAAGACTATTTTAGATAGGACAGATCTTTGTTACCTCCAGACATTAAATAGAAAGCTGTTGGTTTTGATCTTGATTAACACACCTTGTCCAATAGGATACCAGGATTTTAGTCAACATTTATGTTGACTGTCAAATTCAGAAGAAAGATTTGAGGGCCACGTGTCTCCTAGGCATGATTTTTTCTAAATAAACTGTCAAATAAATGTTTCCAGAGTACTACTAAGATTCTTGTTATGCAAACAATTTCTTTTTGCTAATACTTACTTTTTCTTTATCCTTTCCTTCAAAAATTGGTTTGAAGTACAAAGCAGAAAAAATATTAATATGTATAGCAGTAAATTATAATGCATGTTCAAATGTTATTTGGTCATATAACTGGAGTTGAACTTGGTCCCATCAGTCTTTTTGCTGACTATTATAGCCTTTAGTATTAAAAAAAGCATCATTTGTGGTGAGTCAGCGTGTTTGTAAGCTTAAAGAGTACATTACTGTTTGCAACTTCTACTTTCATTTGGTTGTGACCAAACTGCATGCAATTTTTCTTAGTTACATGATTTATTTTTAATTAAAGTCTGAGATTAGAGTTTGAGTTTCTGTGTGGAGTGCACCTCCCATACAAAGTCAGAATGCAGAGGTAACAGGATGAAATTAGTGTTAATAGTAATAGATGATTTTCAACCACACGTCCAAATAAGTTTTTTATTACCATATATTTCTCCAGTCAGCTATTGACTAATGTGCTGCATTATATTTGCTGCATTACCATGATAGAAATCTTCCTTTCTCATTGTTCAAACTACTGACAAAATGGTACATTTGGATTAGTCATTTTTATGAAAGTTATTATGTAGGAATCATTTACAGTCTTTTAATAGTTATTTATTGTAAGAGAGAGAGTTTATTAAGGCATAGCTTTGAAGTAGATACTTGACTGTGTCCACAAGCAGTAAATTATGTTAAATTTTTATTAGCCATAACAGCTGCTGGTTGTCTCATTTTATTCCTGTAATGTCAAATTTATAATATAGTTGTGTTGGAGCAATTCTTAACAATATATCACATCTGAAATATAATTTCCATAATTCTGTATTTTGTATTATTAGAAAAATGTTGATTATTTCTAATTATACATTTTGATTGACTCATCTTTTTTCCTTAAATGTGATTCTAAATCATTTTTGTCCCCAATGCACCTTCATGATTAGTCTTGATTATTTTTCAATTAATTTTTCTTTTTTGTGACTTTTCATTATTGATTTTATAAATGTAATTAATCCATAGTTAAGTCTAGGTTTCATATTCAGAAATTTAATAAAGCCTTCAATAAAGATATCTAATAACTAATAAAATTATCTTCAGATTTTCATTTAAATTAATCCCATATTTTGGATTAGTTTAGTTTTATATGACCAACTTCATAAGCGTTTTTTTAATAGTTACTTTTATGTCCCTCTGTCTCAATGACTGTAAGATACGAACTTATACTTTACTGTTTAAGACAGGTTTGATTTAGGCATTTTTAAGACAAAATAGGAGACATTGAAAGATCAAAGTTGTACTGAAGAATTACATTTACTAGGGATGGAGTGAATCTCTGCCTAGGTTATTAGTTAAAGACTGCCTTTTCAAGAGGTTTGCTGCCAGTGCAGAAAACAATAAAAACAGCTGCAACAAGCATTTAATGGGAATGGGGAGGAACACAAAATATAGGCCAGATGGTAAAATATTTATAGCAGAATTTATAGAAGTTCTGAGAGCATTACACAACAACAGGCAGAAAAACAGCAGGTGTTGCTTGCATTTTTTAGGTCTGAATTCACTCAGTAAAAAGCAAAATTAAAAAAAAAGAAAACTATCTATTGAAAGTGTAAAGAAATTTGTATATACAAAATGCAGTAGAGGCATGTATTGCTGTGTACTGTGTTAGTGACAGACCTGATGTAAATAGGTGATTTCTTCCCACGTGAAAATTCTGACATTTGGATGGTAGCTTCTGCTTTAAATTGAAACAAAGGTTATGTATTGAACATTCTTCTAAGATGGAGTTCTGAATACTTTCAATTAACAGTGCTGACATTGAACTTCATAATACTGTGTTTCAACTTGTCTGTTTACAGTGATATATTTGCTACCAACATTAAGATATGAAATGTATGAGTCATCAGTGATCATTGTATAAGTTCTAATTCTTGGTCCTTACACTGTCAGTTTCCTCATGATGGCATCCTAAATGTTTTCTGTGGTTTCCCTCTCCTGTGGTTCATGATCATAGCTCAGCAATAATATACATCAGCGTATAATGGTATTAAGTTCATCCCAGTCTCTAGATAAGTGTCTTCTCATGACTGTGGGTACCAGCAGGAGAGAAAGAGAGAGGGGAGACTCAGAACTGCACCTATTAAGAAGCAAAACAGCAGCCCAGGCAAATGTCAGCTGAATAGCAACCTTAAAAATTGTTTCAGGTCAACAAATTGGAAATTGATTTTTGTTCCCACAGGAACTGAATAAAGGGCTTAATTTCACCTTTTCAAAAAAGAACCCCAAACCCTTCTTATTCCAAAAAGACCTTCTATTTTGTTCTTTTGGATTCATCTGGTTTTATATCATTTACAAAACAGTTCTTCCTTTGCATGACTGTTTGGTTAGAGAGCTGCTAAAGTCTTGTAGTGTACATTCTGACCTGAGAAACATAAGCACCACTTCAGTTCTAATCAGTTGTAGGGAAATGTTTATGAATACTGAAAGTTTTTAGTTGCATAATTTATGAAAGGTTTCATTGAAATTGTGCATTTATCTATAAAAATATACTTCCTTATATACTCCTAGTATATAAAGAAGTTAAATTTTGTATTTTTTCAAGAGACTTATATTTATCTTCTGTGATGCTGTTCTCTTGTTCCTTCCTATCCGGAGTAAAATCTAAGGTAGTAATATTTAACTTCAATACCAGTTTGATCACATATAAGGTTTTTACTATTTTAATGGTCTTTTACTATTTAAGGAAGAATGACTTTCTTCCTGTTTTGGAACCCTATTCCTCTATTTTGACAATTAGGTCCCCAGAAAGGTGAATTGGACACCCAAGGTATTTGAGGTTTGAAGTCTTGGAAATTGCCTGCTGAGTATACTATAAAACCTTCTGGGAATAGGAAACGCAGGGTTTCTCCTTCACACCCTAGGCATCTAGGCAGAGATAATAAATTTTCATTCACTGATAACAGGTAGAAAGGCTCCTCTTAGAAAACCAAAAGAATCAAGTCCTCTCAATTTTCACCAGGTTAAAGAACTTACATAATAAATCTTGTACAAATCCAGAATAGTCATGCTCAGTCCCTGCTATTCATCCACTTGGACACTCCATAATAAGGCCTATCCCAGTCCAAGTAATCACGCGTCGTTTCCAGAGTGTTTGCCTTAGCAGAGTTTGCAACAGGGACAATAGCTTAATGTTTTGTCTTTTACAGTTTTAGGAGAGGCTGATTCAGATGAAATAGTTGGCTGGTTCCCCACCTTGTCATTGTTCCTCTCATGGCTCTCTATTTGAACAGCTGTTGCCTAGGTATCTGTACAGTGCAGAATACTCCATATTTGGCATTCTAACATTGAAGAACAAAAATTCATTAAGCAATGTGTTTTAAATCCACTCATTCCATTATTTTAGTTCAAATTTCCACTTTATTCTGAAGAATTAGCATTTTTCTACAGCTTTTCTTGGCTTCTCCTCTTTACTGTCATAATATCAAAATAAAAATACAACTGCAGCCTAACATTATCTGCTGAGGAACTGATCCTCAAACAGCTCCATCAGTTCTCATCATGTTGTAGCATGATTTCACTTTGTTCCAAACTTATCATCCAGGATATGTCTTTTAAGACCTTGTATCTAATTGATAACTGCTTGGTAAAAATTGGAAATTTGCAAGTACTACTAAAAAAATACATTTTTTTTGTCTCTAATAGGCAAATTTGAAGCTCTTGGCAGCTGTTTTATCATGTCCCTTTTAATCATTATCTCTGTTAGGTTGCATTGATGAAGTAATGGCTGATAAAGAGCAGTAGTGCTTTGTGAAGAAGCACAATCCAAACAAGAGACCAAACAGAATGTGAGATGAAAGTTTCGGGCATGGAGGGGTAATAGGAGTTGTCCATTGAAATAACATCTAATATCCAAGGAAATTAAAGCAGAAGCTGAAGCGTTTTTGTGCTCTTACAGAAAGTTGTGTTCATGCAGGGATACAGTTTCCTCTCCAGGCCCTTCACCATATTTGCAGCCCTCTTTGGGACACTCTCTAATAACATAATATCTTTCATGTATGTATTCTGATGCCCAAAACTAAACATAACTTTTTTTTTTTGTAGAGAAATGATTTTTTCCTCCAAAATACAGTGGGTTTTAACAGTAAATCTGCAAACTATGCTATTTCAAAGGTAAATAATTTTTGTTGCTAATGAGCAGGACTTAAGTTTTGGAAAAACATTATGCCTTTTTCACAAAAAACAGTTGCACAAAAAACTGGAAAAAGTTTTTAGAAAGCAGCATTGGAATAGTGAATATGTATTTCCACCTGCATATCTTTTGGTTTCGTTGTAAGCTGATGAAGATTATTCCCAATGAGTGTTAGGTGCTCTGTTAAACTGAGGCATCCACAAATTATGGGCTTTTTAATAAACATCAAGCTTAACTGTTGAGAAAAGTAATCTGTTTCAACAGAATTCAATGGCTGTTAATTAAACTCTCAAAATTCTAAGCATGTTTTGTGAGAATGGCTGTTCTGTTGAAATTATGAAATGCTACCTTGCAACCAGAAGTTTGAGCAGCACCCCTTGTCATACCACTAACCAATTATTCAGCTGTTTGATTATAAAATATTTATTGCAGGAGATAATTACTCATAAAAAGATTTTTGTAATTGTTGAATAAAAGCGACAAACCCAGGTCATAGTCTCTACTGACATTGTGTCTCTGAAAAATTACCGAATTTTAAATAAAATTATCTTTTTTTCCTAACATAGGTTTAAATTTAAAACCCCCTAGATTTAGTATTCTATATTTCTTCTATGGATGCAAGGTAGTATTTATATACTTGGTAAATTACGAAGAGCTGTACTATATATTATATAAGATGTAAAGCTGTAGTTGATATCCTTTATTTAAACTAATAAACGAATCATCATTCATTGATTTTTCTCTTTAAGCTACAAGATACATTTTCACAATACAGAAAGATATCAGAAAAGATGCAGTGGTAAAATATTCATTGATTTTATGCATTTAATCTGTCAAAATTAAAATTGTAGATTGCTCTGTTTCTAGTAACTTGTTTTTCACTCTATCTTTTTTATCATGGACAGAGCTGTCTGCAAAAGAGAAAGCAGAGTAAAATGGATAGTCTTGTCTGACAAAAGCTCAAGCAAAAAAGGTTAATTTTAGTACAAGTGGTAGAAAACGATGTTACTATCATTCACATATGAAAATGAGTCTTTATGTTATTCTGTCAAAGACTGATAATTTTAAATTCCGCCCATTAATAAATGAGAAGGCTGCAGCTCATGCAAATGCACCAATTTTTAGGTTCATCCCATCAATCTGCTTTGCTTTTTCTAGGCAACTTAGAATCAGTGAGAGGTTTGGGTTGGAAGGGACCTTAAAGACCATCTTGTCCCAACCCCCAGGCATAGGTAGGGACACCTTTCACTAGACCAGGTTGCTCAGAGCCACATCCAGCCTTGAACACTTCCAGGAATGGGGCATCCACATCTTCTCTGGGCAGCCTGTTCCAGTACCTCATCTACCCTCACAGGAAAAAATTTCTTCCCTTATATCTAAATATCTAATCTAAACCTATCCTCTTTCAGTCTGAAGCCTTTTCCCCTTTCCTGTCACTACATGCCCTTGTAAACAGTGTCCATCTTCATTGTACAGTTCCCATCAGGTATTAGAAGATTGCAGTTAGGTCTCCCTGAAGCGTTCTCTTTCCAGGCTGAACAACCCCAACTCTCTCAGCCTTTCCTCACAGGAGAGGTTCCCTCTAATCATCCTGGTGTCCTCCTCTGGACTGACTCCCACAGGTCCCTGTCCTCCCTGTGCTGGGAGCCCAGAGCTGGGTGCAGCCCTGCAGGTGGGGTCTGAGCAGAGCAGAGCAGAGGGGCAGAATCCCCTCCCTGGCCCTGCTGCCCACGCTGCTTTGGATGCAGCCCAGGACACGTTTGGCTCTCTGGGCTGTGAGAGCACACTGACAGCTCATGGCCAGCCTCTCACCCACCCCCAAGCCCTTCTCAGCAGAGCTGCTCATCTGCTCATCCACAGCCTGTGCTGATACTGGGGAATGCCCTGACCCAGGTGCAGCACCTTGTAGTTAGTCTTGTTAAACCTCAAGGGATCCAAGGGCCCCGCTTCTAAAGCCTTCCTGGGTCCCTCTGGGTGGCATCCTGTCCTTCAGGTGTGTCAACAGCACCACTTAATTTGGTGTCATCTGCAAACTTGGTGAGGGTGCACTTGATCCCTTTATCCATGTCATTAATGAAGATATTAAATAACACTGGTTCCAGTATGGACCCCTGAGGGACACCACTTGTCACTGATGTTTATTGGGACTCAGTGTTCACCACCCTCTGGATGTGAACATCAAACCAATTTCTTATCAATCTCACAATCTACCCATCAAATCTCTCTCTCTCTCTGTCTTAAAGAAAAGGATGTTGTGAGCCATGTCAAAGGCCTTACAGAAATCCAGATAGATGGCCCATAAATCCAGATTTGTAAGCCTTCTCTTGTCCAGTGCTGTAGCCATTTCATCATAAAAGGCCTCTAGGTTGGTTAGGCAGGACTTGCCCTTGGTTACAATGATTTGGTGTTCTGATCACCACTATACTGACAGAAATATTTGTCTACTGACAGTAAGCAGTCTATTCAAAATTCTTTATTGTTTTATTTGTAATTCTGATTTCATAGTTAGAAGTTCATACATAGAAAAAAATTATGTAGAGTAGTAAGAGAGCTTTGTAACTAAAAGGTAGTGTGATTGTAGCTCTTTTTGAACCTCTAGATGGTTTGCTGGGAACTGGGTTGGTGTAAGAGTTTGCAAAATATTGCATCTCCTGTTTTGAGATTTTAATTGGTCAAAATGGATGGTAACATGCTGTAACTATTTCTCAAATATAATTTCCAGATGTGCATTAAAAAAATAAGCCCATTTTTTATTAGAAACGATTTCCATTCCATAAGCAAGCATCATCCCTAATTGGCAATCTTTTTGGCATTTCTTTGGGGGAAGGCAGAAATGTAGCCGCATCTTGACCTATCTTTATCTCTTTGAAGGAGATGCTGTATTACAGAATTTGAAATTATAACAGTTTCATATTTTATCCCTTAGCAAATATATTAAAAATATTTAACATTTCAGAGCTTTTTAAGTTTCAAGGCTGTCATCTCAAATTTAGTTTGTGAAGAAAAAGAATCATAAGAATGATTCTTGACTAAACCCTTTATCTGTTGAGTGTGCAGTGGTTTTACTCTTGGGAATTCACAATCAAATAAAGAAATCAGAGCAGGATACAAATGCACTCAACAATTCTGTAAACAGACATGACTGCATTTTAAAACTGAAGTCAACAGAAAGGCATTCAGATTTGGGGTTTTGTTCATTTTGTTTGATTTTTTTATTAGTAGAGTTCTTTTTGGTGTAGTCTTTGTCTCTAAGTGTTCATCAAGGTACATAATTGAAGAAAAAAGAAGCCAAACCTTAAGTCAAACTAGAAGAGTTTTTAAGAGTGATGGGAAGCTTATATTCCCTATTTAATGTGTGCAAGTGATGCTTAAAGGCAGGAAGGATAAATACCCTCTTGCTCTATAATGTTTTTCAGCGTGTTCAGCTGAGTGCTATAAATAGCAGCTAGATTAGAATGTATGCCCCTACATGGAGGGGAATGTGCCAAAGCATATTGATATATTTGTATTGGTAATTCCCCACAGTCACTCTGAACTAAGAGAGTTATGATCCAAATGAGAAGTCTGTTTTCTACATCTGAACTTGAATTTCAAAATTCTTGTGAGGTTTATACTGTTGCACAGTGTTGTATGTGCTTTTCTTTATACATACAATGTGTTTTCTTCTAAGTTCTCTATCATTAACATTTTCAGTATTATTTCTAATATTTCATTATCCATGTGATAAATTAAACAATTACCTGAAATTACCTATATATCAGGCAAAAGACAGTAAATTTAGAACTAAACCAAATATTGTTCATTCTTCAGATATGTAGATTACAAAACTATGAAAAAGATTTGTTCTGTCATGAGTATTTAAATATTTTATCACACTGAGAAAGTAAAAGGTAATGATTTGAGTATATCAACAGAAGAATCCCCCAAATAAGAAATACATTAAGATATTACTAGAATAATAAAACTGAAACCAAAGATACCACAGAAGTCCAAAATTCCTAGTGACCTTACTAAAGGTCAAAGGGAGTTATTATTTCTTCTACACTTTTGAGGCCACATCTGAAACTGTTGTCCAGTTTTCATTTTCTAAATTGAAAAACATTACCCATATTGTCCAGAGAGGTTATGGAAATATATGATTTGTGGAGGTGTCTTTGGAGATACACAGAACTAGAGTACACAATGCTCTGAGCAACCTAAATTGGTGTTGAATTTGGAGCTACTCTAAATTGCAACTGTACTGGATGCCAAAATGTTTAATTTAATGAATAAATTATTTCTATAATGAAAGCATTTTAAAACTAAAGCCATTATAGCTAAAAAAAAGAAAACAAAAATTAATTAGAAAATATAACAAAAAATGTGGGCTGTTTAACAAAATGAGCAATATTTTTTTCCTTAAATTTCTCCCTAATGTATATTTTTCTGCGCTGCTTCCTGAGAACAGGTGTGAATGAAGCTTTATGGCGTGCTAATGCTTTTCAACATTCTCTTAGCTCTCAAGTATGACAGGACATCTGAAAGAGACCTACAGCCTTTATGATGAGCTATTCTTTTGGGATTGGCCACAACAAAAGAAATTTGCTTTTGGGTTTTATAGAAGGTTTTATGAGCCTCAGAGTGCTGATACGCTGCATTTGAGGTACCTTTATGCTAACTGCTTTAGCTTTGCAATGTAGGAGCAAACAGCAATCCATACCAGCTTACTGTACCAATTAAAAAAACCCAAAACGTAATTATACTCTGTTTAATTATTTATTTATTACAAAACATAATTATACTTGCAAAGTTGTTTGTTTTTGAACAAACTATTTGCTAGTCTGAGCAGTAATCCCGTGTTGGAGTGTTCTGTTTAATGGAGAGTAAGCAGCTTTAGCATGAGCAGCCAGCATGGTGTGCCAGGATGCCAGATCACAGACTGGCCATGACATCATTTACTTCCTTTGTTTAAATGGAGTTGCATCAGCCACTGTTTCCATTTTGTGATCACTTTCTCCCATGTAAAAAAACCCCAGATTTCCTTCTTTGCCTTTTAATTGTGGAATCTTTTAGGTATTTTGGGAAATGGACCCCACAGACCTAAACAATTTCTGATTAGATTGCTTTAGTCTATTTGATTAACATTCTTACTTATCTGAGAGTTAGGTTAAGCCTCAGTAGTTACTAATATAGTAGAGTTCTGTGTCACAGGCATGGGTGAGAGATTTTCTCCATATTTTGACAGCCTTAAGAGAAGATGTTAACAAAAAATAAATGACTGGTAAACAAGAAAGAAAACAATGGAGAGAGACTGGTGACTGCTGTTCAAGGGGTCACTGTTTCAGTAGAGGAGCAGGGATTGTGAGGGAGATGCTAATGGAAAATCTGTATCTCATGGGGTGTTACCAGGGAAAACGAGCCATAGCAAAGTGACTCTCTTTATGGCTCTCTTCATTGTAACATAGCCTTCAAACTGGTACCGTAAAACAAATTACTGCAGTGCATCCCATCATTACCAGCGGCTAAAATATTGAGTATTCTGTACTCCTGTTTAGTCACACCAGCCCCATCATGATATACATTTCAGCATCCCTGCTACAGAGTTCTGCAGAGATTTTATGTCTGATGTAGTCCTGACTTCGTCCAAGTGTTACTGTAGGCAGTCTAGTCTGTTATCTACAAATGAATATTGTATGCTACTGTTGTCCATCCCCTGCAACTTATTTTTTGAGATTGGGAGTTAGTTCCACTGAGGAATAATTCCAGTTCTTAGACTTCCTTACCCAATTATACTCTGCTGTGTAACTGTAAATGCTATCTAGTGACTGATGTACTTGGGAAAGAAGAGACTAGAAGGCATGAAGCATAACAACATTGCCTAACTGGATTCTGTGTTTAGAGATCATACAGCAAATATCTGAAAGTAGGTATTTTTGGCATATGTCAATCATGAACTTGTCAGTATGCTGTTACCGTTCTTATGCGTCATTCTGGTATTAGTATTAAATGTAGGAAACAAATTTGGGGGAAGTTAAGTTCCTGTTTTTATAAAAAATGAGCTAAATATAGTAACCAGAATGAGATCACATTTTCTAATGTTTCTCTCAGCTGTACCTTACTGCATATCTGCTTCATGGTTAGCCAGCATGCTGATGCTAAGGGACCTAGAACATTCGTAATGTAACACTGTGTTATTGCTCAGACTTCCTCAACATAGGGGTGCTCTGAGGTGTGACAAACTGAAACAAAGTTTAACAGTATTTTGTTTAAAGCAGTAGCACTGGTTTCGGTCTGAGGAAAGGGAAAGGAAAGGAAAGGAAAGGAAAGGGAAAGGAAAGGAAAGGAAAGGAAAGGAAAGGAAAGGAAAGGAAAGGAAAG
>VZUI01021678.1:0-118498 GCA_013401135.1 Cettia cetti
GCGGGGCCCCGGCCGGCAGCGGGCCCGGCCCCGCCTCAGGGCCGCCCCCGGCCGCGGGGCCGTGCGGGACCGGGGGCGGCCCCGCGGGAGGGACGGAGGGAGGGAGGGACCGGCATCTCTCCCTAGGCCCCCTCAGAGGGACCGGCCTCTGCCCCCGGGCCCCAGAGAGGGACCGGCGGCCGCCCCCGGCCTCCCCTCAGGAGCGCTTGAGCGGCTCTTTCTGCGCGGGTGGCGGTGTGTTATTGTCCTTTTACCAATAACACTGATGCAGGGAGGTTAACGCGATGCTTTGTTAAGAGTTTCAGTTCGCTAATCACCCAAACCTTGTGAACCCCTGGGCTAACGGGTCTGGGATGTGGCCAGCATAAACCACAGGACTTTATTGAAATGTCTTTGTCCTCCCCATAAGCTTTCCACATGAATGCTTTTATGTTTCCTCTTCACTGGCACGTTAAAATTCTGTATAGAGACCGTCATAGGTGACTTCAGTTCCTACCCAATAGTTGTCTCTGTTCCCTGAGACTTAGGATATATATATTGAATTTTGTTCGGTGTGAGACATCACCCCTGCAGATGGGTGGTGTTTGTTGGGTTGGGTTTATTTTTAGTTGTTCCATTTCTAGTTGAACTTTGTTAAAAAGAGAGCGTTGGGGTTATAGTGCCTTGCACCACTGGGTGTTTCTGTACCTGTGATGCCTTTTGTGCCTGAATTTTTCTTTTTTCCTTTCACTTGAATAATTCCTTTGTTCTTACTGTTGTCTTTGCAGATGACACCACAGCTAAGCAAGAAGATGGACCAATTTCTGGGTGAGTCCTGAGGCTGTTTATTCATTATAACAATACATGGTGTCAAGATTGAGCCTTGTGGAGCAGAGCTTCAGAGTGCTTTAGAGCAGTGCTGTTGCCAGGAAGAGCAGCCTGTCCTTTCTCCATCCCATGGGATCATCCCCAGCTGTTCTGCTGGGGGTGACAGGCATTTATGGATGTAGAAGCTGGATGAGTGGACTGCTTTGATTTACAACTAACTTTTAGCCCTTTTTTTCTCTCAGCAATTAGTTCCAAACCAGATCTATTTTACAGTTTAACTCCCTGGGAAAAACGATGCCCTGAGGGTTGGCTTTGTGCTGGCCTGGCCCTAGTAAAACTGGCCTGTGCTTTAGTCTGGGAAAGATAAAACCTTGAGCTTAAAATCTTGACATGCTCAAACCAACCCATTCTTTGAGATCTCTCAAGTGGTGTGGTAAGACTTGAAGATATAACCAGTGGTCAGTTTGGCTTTCTGTGTGTGGAAGGGATTGTCTGTCCTGGGTTATATTGCCTCTCTGTTTGTGTGTTTTGCACCAGCAGAGCTTGGTGTCAGCACAGGATTACCTGTTTGCCATTTTTAATGTAACATTTTTCAGAAGGCTTGGTTTTCACTGGGCTTGGGTGTGTTCAGCCCCTCCAAAGTTCAGTTGAGTGTTTATTGTCATTGTAGATTCAGTATCTGGAGTGTTGAGGTTGTTACAGATACTGTCCCACTTCTGTGCTTAAGGAATATGAAAGCTTGTTCAAATAAACAAGTGGTAAAAAACATGGTAAATTGTTACCTAAAAACATCAAATGAGCTTTGGAGGAGCAACTTTTAGATAGAAATTTACAACTGCTTTACATAAATCTGCTGTTCCTTGTCACATTCGTCTGAATGTAATTTTACTTTACAAGCAGGACTAAAAATCTGAATTTCCAGCAACTGTCTCCAATAACTGCAAAATGCAGGAAGGAGCAATATTAGTGACCATGCTGGCTCTCTTTTTTTTCCTGCTAGTTACTTTTTCCCCCTGTATTTCTTTGTTTGACAGTGAGAATCTACCTAAATGAAGAGCTGTGGGGTGTTTTAAGAAAAATAACTCTTTGTTTGCTCTGCTGTCAGCAGCTGCAGCTCCAGGGATGCACTGCTGGCTTGTGTGGAGTGTTTGTCCCCAGGCAGGAAGCAGAAATCTGCAGAGTTTGGGGTGCAGCACCAGTGACATTCCCCAGCCTAAGGGATGTGTTGATGCCAGCAGGGTGCTGTGCTGTCAGCAGTGCCCAGGATTGTGTTGGCATTCTGGGGAAGGGAAATCTCTGCTGGGCACCTGTCAGATGGTTCATTCCTGGGGAGCAGAGGGGTTAGGGAAAGGCTCCTGGCTCCCAAGTGTCTCTCTGAACTCCAGTTCATGCATTTTAATGCACACCCACAGGTGCTTCATGTGACTTGAAGCTGGAGGTAACACTTGTCACTCTTCCTGAAGGCAGTTATCTCAGAGGTTTGAGGAGATTCAGGTGTGGGGGTCAATGCTGATTTGCTTGGATTGGACAAAAAGTTTTTGGATCCATCAGATTTCCTCCAGTGGTCCATGCTTTGGTCCTCATTTCACAGTCTGTGTCTGCAGCATGGAAAAACCTGGGGGTTGATCTTCCCTCTGACATCTTGGCTGCCTTTTTTACCTCAAAGTGTGTGCAGGTGTCACATCAGGAACTTGGCACCCACGGGAGCTGTGCTTGGTCAGCTGCCCAACCCTCAGCTCTCTTTTTGATCTTGGCCTGATGAATTTCTTTGCATATGGGACTTTCCCAAAACGGGGCTTCAGTTATGCTCAGGCTGTTTGTTCTTTGTTTTACACTCAGGAACAGTTGGGTTGTGTTGTTTTGCCTTTCTTGTGTCGCTGAGGTGGCTTTGATGTGACCAGTGTCTGGATTCTGTGAGATGTCGCCTGTTCTTTTTTTGAAGACAATCCTGTGGATGTTTGTGGTCCGATGTGGGATTTTAAATTAACAGCAACATCTCCACAAAGCACTGGTGGAGAATTGGGTTTCCTTGGCCTGGGCTGTTCTGATTGTCTCTCTTGAAAAAACTCAGAATTATTTTGAAGTTCTACGAAGTTCTACCTATGGCATCAGAGGCAAATGAGCTCTCTGTATTTCAGTTCTGTAACACTTGGCACACTCTTTCCTAGCATGTGTGCATCTAGGCCAGTGCAATAAACAAGGTTAACATTTGTACAAACTCTTAAACTGGAGGTAAATCCAAACCTGACCGTTGTTTCATCAGGACTAATGGGTAATGAGTGAGAAGAATGGGTGCATAATTATCTGGCTTTTCCTTTTGGAATTTTATCTACTTACTGTAAACTATTTGTAGAAACACTAAAATAACTTTTTCCTTAATTTCTCTGGGACAGATGCCTTTGCTGCTGACTAAATGCATGTGTAATTATTAGCATCCTTAAGGAGGAGGTGAAATTTTGCTGATTATGGTCTTATTCTTATCAGTTGTGATTGTGCCAAATCCGAGCTGAGCCAGCTGCCACTGAGCTGTTGAGTGCTGTCAGGTGCTCTCTGGATGTGTGAAACTGATTCTTCCCAGCAAAAGCAAAGCCAAGCCAGGAGGATGGATTTTTTTTGTCAGGTAGTTGAGCAAATGCCAGCAGAACAAACACACAAGAAGAATAAAAGCACTGTGTGAAAGTCACCTGGGCAAAGGCTTTAGAACTGGTTGTAGGTGACCCTCTAGGCTGGGCTTGTCCACTTTCTCTTCTGTGTCATGGTCACTCTGTTTTCTCTGTCCCCTTCACCAGACACACAGAAGCTGCTCACCCTCTGCAGGATGCTCCCCAGGAGAGCCGGCCCGTCAACAACGAGGACAGAGACATGTCCCAGCACGTAGGTGTCCCCCTGCCCGCGGGGCTGTCTGTGCCTCTCAGCACTCCTGGGGACAAACAGGGAGTGGAGAGATCCTGGCACTGCCTAAAACCTGATCTTTGCAGTGTCGGGATGTACTGCCAGCCTTCCCAAAGCAGCTCCAGCAGCAGCCTGGTCTCGTCATCCTGCCTCCAGTGGTGGGCAGGGAACGCTGCTGCAGGCGCTGCTCGTACCCTCTCAGGAGGCAGATCAGGGTCTCTGATGCTGCAGTCTGGTAGGAAAAGCAGAACACGATGTGTTCCAGCTCAGTATTCAGTGTCACTTCTCAAGGACCTATAAAATATGGGAAACACTGGGATAGAAAGCCCCAGGTGCTGGGAATCAGTTTTGGTTCAGGCTCAGACCTCTTAGAATGCAATCTGGTGGCTCAGTGCTGAAAGAGGAGGAAGAAGAGGAGGTTGCTTCTCCCCACCCTCCTCTCCTGGACTCTTTGGTGGGTTTGTGTTCTGCCACTGCTCTGCCGCATCAAGAGAGCTCATTCAGGGTTCTGACAGACCCATGTGCTGTGGAGAAGTGGGGAGGGTGAGGGACACCTTCCTCATGTAGGGTGAGGTGCTAATTCAGCTCGTGCTTCTCACGAGACTGCACTTGCTGCAGATCTGGAAGATTTCTTTTTCTATTCCTTTACTTTTGTGCCCAGCACTGGGGTTGCACTGGAGTCAAATCTGTAAAGTGAAGTGACTTGGGGGCTGATTGTGCTAAATAAGCCAAACCAAACTCCTTAGCAGCTCCCTACCACAAGAGTTGTGGTGAGAGAATATTTGCCTTGAGGTTCTTAGGTGAAACCTGCTGAATGTATTTTGGTTTTCATTTGTGGTTGTGTACTTTGACCATGGCCCTTGTGAAAGAGGTGTGTCAGAAAAGCCCCAACTCCCAAAAAGAGTGAAACAGAGGAACTGAGGGACGTGGTGAAATTCTTAGAACTGAGCTAAACCTTCCCCACATTCACAAATATTACCCCAAATTTCATGTAGGGCCAGATCTTCCCAGGACGCAGGAGTTTCTCTGCGGGCAGCTGCCTGTTGTTGTTGAAGGCTGTTCTAGAAGCTTCCTGAGATTTGGCTGTGCTGGGGAATTCCCAGCTGTGTGTACTGATGGGCTCCTGTGACTGTGCTGTTGCAGGCCCTTCCCAGTGGTGAGGATGATGAGGATGACAGTGACAGTGACAGCGATGACGATGACGTGAAGGTCACAATTGGCAACATCAAGACGGGAGCGCCGTCCTACATGTGGGTACTGTGGGGTGTGGGGCTTTGGGGCTGGGGGATCCCAGCAGGTGGGGATGGAAAGGGGTGAGCTGGGAGCTGCTCTGGCTCCTGGAGCAGTGGCCAGAACACCACCATGGCCTCAGGAGCTGATGGGCAGCTCTGCCCTGCAATTGCTTGTTGGAGAATCCATCTGTAAAATGGGAATGATAATCCGTGGGGCTGCTGCTGGAAAATTAACTTACTAATTCCTGAGCTCCCTGGGGCAGAATCAAAGATGGGAAGTTCTGTTCAACTCATCTGTGAAAACTTCCAGAACCAAAATCTGTACTGCTAAGAATTTGCATAAGCTGTGAATTTACTAATTTCCAGCTGTCTGATTTTCTGTGGCTCAGAAATGGCGAGGCTGGATTTGAGAAGCAGGAAATTACATTTTTTACAACTCTGCCTAATGTGCATTGAATAAAACTAATAAGACAGCACTTTTGCTTGCTGCTAGCTGCCTTCCTCTCACACAAACGACTTACCTGTGCTTTGCTGCATATTCTAATTTTTCCACTTTATGGATAATTTCCTTCTCTTGTTGTAGAGGTGGTTTCACTCTGATGGATGACTCTGAATAGCAAACCCAGGTGAACTAAAGCATCTCCTGAAGGGTGTCAGGGCTTGAATATATTTTGCATGAGAATCTTTAGCCAAGTAATTTGTTCAAATGCCAACGTAGTGATTCTTTTCCAATAGGGGAACTCCTATGAATCTAAACTTAAAAACGGGTAGAGGCTATGGAGCATCAGCTTCAGGTATTGCTGTTATTTTTATCCTTCACCTTTGCAGTATTTCACCTACCTGGCACTGACAGCTGCAGCAGCTGCAAATTTTGCTCTGTTTAAAAGGATATAGAATTAGTGTAAACCAGGAACAGGAGGTGCATTTCCTAAAAATCAGTGCTCCCAGCACAGTCTGAGGGGGCAGGATGCAATGGAGTGATTTAATTACCCATCACTGAGCAAGGTGATTATAATTCTATTTAAACTAGGAAAAAATGAATTGATTGATACTTTTGTAATAAAACCACAGACTATTTCTAAAATATATTGTTGCATTCTGGCTGAGCATTGCAGCCCTGGAGAAGGTGTGGAACTCAGTGTCCTGAGCTACTTGCAGTGTAAGATGCTAAAAGAAACAAACTCTGGCCTTGAGTATCAGCTGTGCTTGTTTGGCTGCTGAAATTTTCCACACCATTCAGTTTAGTTTCTCATGTAAATTGAGTCTTGGATTCTGTCCTTCCACATATGTGAGACTGTCCTTTCATGGGCTTCATCTACTGCCTTCCACTAATTGCTTTATCCAAATGAATTATCTTCTGATTCAGAAAATAAGAACAAATTCCCCTTGTAGGTTCTGTACCTGACAGATTTTTGCAGACTCCTGTTAGTCCACTAAAGACTGATCCTGAAAAAGCCTCTCGTTATGAGAAAATGTGTCTGTCTTGGGAGAGGAAAATAAATACTTTGCCTGGGGAGTAAAATAATTTCATTTTATTTTCATTGGGGTAAATTTCATGCATGTCCTAATGATTTATTCTGTCTGTAGTACCAATCTGGGTTGAATTTGCTTCTCTGCTGTTCAGCTGCAGGTGCTGCACACCCTGTTTGTTTATGGAGTGACTGGAGTCCTTTTTATTAAAAAGCTGATTGTGGTTACCTGCGTGCTGTAAAGCTGGTGATTAATTCACTGCAGTGCTTTGTTTTTGCTGGAATCATTTGCTGAGCAAATGGGTGGATTAAAGGCATTGCATTAAAAGTTGTAACAGTCCCTCTCTCCCCAAAGCCAAGTTGCAGCCCAAAGGTATTGACTTGGATGCCGCAGGGAATATAAATGGATTGCCTGTGATAGAAGTGGATTTGGATTCATTTGAAGACAAACCATGGAGGAAACCAGGTGAGGCCTCACAATTCCTTGTGGTAAATATTTTCTGCAGTTCTAGTTGTGTCTCTTTATTTTCACATGTAATTTCTGTCCATTTATTGTTGCCAGGGAACAGGGAAGCTGGAACAATGTGCTCAGCCTCTGCTGCCTGGCTAGACAATCAATGGCATTTACTGATTGAACAAGCCATGCTCTACGTAAAATTGGGTTGCATTTATTCTAGTAATTGAACTTCCCTAAAGGGAACAGCTATTTTTTTTTAATGGTCTATTTTATTAATTCCCTACTTCCTGAGAACATTGCGCTGATGCCAATCCAATAATGTTTGGCCTTAAAGGCAGCTGAGTGGGGTCAGGATTTGGGTGTTGATATTTGTTTTCCTCTTCCAGTGCAGGAGCTTGTTCTGTGTCCTCAGGCCAAGGCCAGAGTTGTCCGTGTAGTCCCTCCTTGTTTGAGTCCTGGGGCTGCCCACACTTATTTTGTATGAGGAAGATTTCTCCTCTTACAGCTGTAGGATGCTACAAATCAGCTGCTGTTTTTCTTCTGATACAAAAGTAATTGAAGGAACTAGACATCCCGATTTTTGCTGTGCTACTCTCATAAAATGTGCTCTGATGAAATGTCAACTGAAACAAAAAGTCCACTTGCCTTTTCTCAGCCATCATTATTCTCCCTGCCAGCCCCTGTATTTTATTTATCTTTCAGCAATGTTGCTGTGCTGAGTAAGTAGAGCTTTCCTGAGGTTGCCTGTGGTGTGCTCTGGGTATCTCCTGCCCACATGAAGGGCACTCCAGTGCTGAAAGCTCCATGGGCATGTCCAGGTATCAAACAGCCCCAAAGCACCCTACAGACAGTGCAGGCAGAATGGAACAGAAGCTTTTCTTCTGCAGGGATTTCTCCTTGAGTGTGAAATGAGACAGAGAGGAATGGGAAGAAAATGAGTTAGAAAGAATACAGTGAAGTTCAAAGATAAAGCATGGACATGGTTGTGGCCGTGCTGTCATCCCTGAACCAAAATAGAGCCAGCTGGCCCTAAAACAGTGTTGGAATGCAATAGAGGGAAGATTTCTGCAGAGCTGTGTGGTCTGTAAGTTTATTTTAGATAGCAAGTAGCTCATTACTCTACAGCCTTTCAAGTTTATATCCTTTACAGTTAATTGTTCAGCAGCTTGGTATGGCTTGGAGTGAGGGAGAAGAAAGAGAAATCCTGTGTGGAAGATCTAATAGAGGTGTGAAATAGAGGCTGATAAAATCAACAAGTGAATGTGTTGCTGAGTTGTTGTGGATGCAGCGTGCATGTTTGGGTGGTAGAGCAGGAAGAGTGGCCAGCCCAAGAGATAAACCTCCCTGCTGAGACCTGACAGTTAAACCAAGCTCAGCCTGGGCAGAGTTTTGCTTTGCTCTTGTAGCAGCTCTTCATTTTGGAGTTGGTCTGTGTAGGGATATCTTTGTGTGGGGGATGTTTGAGGGACACCTCAGTGGGGCAGGAGGTGCTTTGTGGTGCTGGGAGGTGGGAGGGGTGCTCCTGGAATTCCTGCAGCTGGGATTGCCCCTCTGCATCTCTGGTATCTTGGCGAGCAGTTTGTGGTCACCTCTGTTATTCAGAAATGCTTGTGCTGAATTAGCACATTGCACAGGAGACTGGCAGTGGGAGATAACACTGCAGGATGGCTAATTAGGGTTGTGACTGAACTGTAATTACTTGTGTAGTCTGGGATGCATCAATAAAAACCTTCCACTTGAGCTGCCTTTCACAAAATGGGCGCCCCAGAATCTCCTCTCAAAGCAGCAAAGGCAGTGATGGTCAGGAGGGGAATGAGTGAGCTGAGTCCTGCCAGGAAAAAGGTTCTGTGCCTCCACCCCATTTCTGTGTTGGGGGCTGGAACTGTCACTCCTGTGCTGTGCCCAGCACTCAGCTCATATGTGGATGATTGGAAGAAACCAGGCTGAAAAAATCAGGCTGGTGAATAAGTGATTGCAGGGAGCTCCCGATGGCCTGTGGAGGTGCTGTGCATCCCAGGGGGTGCCCCTGCTGTGCTGTGTGTCCCAGGGGTGCCCCTGCTGTGCTGTGTGTCCCAGGGGTGCCCCTGCTGTGCTGTGTGTCCCAGGGGTGCCCCTGCTGTGCTGTGTGTCCCAGGGGTGCCCCTGCTGTGCTGTGTGTCCCAGGGGTGCCCCTGCTGTGCTGTGTGTCCCAGGGGTCCCCCTGCTGTGCTGTGTGTCCCAGGGGTGCCCCTGCTGTGCTGTGTGTCCCAGGGGTGCCCCTGCTGCTGATGTCCCCCTCGCACCCGAGGTGCAGCTCTGTGTGCTCTGTGCACCCACAGCTTTCTGACAGGGAAAGGCACAAGCTGGGCTCCCTTGAAAACTTTTGTTGCTTTAACCCTTTATGTAAGCAGGTAAAGAACAGCTTGAGAATGCAAGTGTGCAGAACCTCTGTGTTAACTCCTGCTCCCTTCTGCCAGGTGCTGATCTTTCTGATTACTTTAATTATGGATTCAATGAAGAAACATGGAAAGCTTACTGTGAAAAGCAGCGGCGGCTTCAGCTGGGGCTGGACCCTGCTCCTCCCATCAGCACTGAGAACAAGATCACGGTGGGTGATGTGTGACTCCTGCTCCTGGCTCCAGGAAAACTGGGATTGTGTTTGTAGTCACAGAGATGAGGCTGTAAGAGCAGGAGATACCTTAGTTCTGAACTGCTCTGTGTCCTTTCAGCAAGGAGATATACAAAAATGAATCTTTAAAGATTAAATCTCTGTTGAAAGTCTTCTCAGTGTGGAAGGAATAGTTCCATCAGCCTGGCAGGTTTGAACCACTACAGCAGCAAGACTGGAGTGAATTTCCAGCTGACTTGCGGGGAAAACCCTCTGGATGAGAGAAGTGCAGGGAGGGGGCTGGGCCCCCAGGGTTGTTTTGCTCAGTGCTGGTGCCTGCTGCAGTGGTGTGGCAGCCTTTTGTGTTTGCAGACTGCTTTGGCCATCAACCTTGCAGAGACCATGGTGGCCATCAGAACTTCAGCCAGATTGTCAGCACAGCAAGTATTGCTCATTCCAGTTTTGATTTAGTGACTCCATGGAAAATTATATGAGTTTAATAAACTCACAACAGGATTTCTGATGGGAGACTGGACAGCAGGCTGAGGCTGGAATGGCCATTAGCTGACAGAAATGGCTGTGCCTTGGCTGAAGAATAGGTTGCTGTGATGCTTCCTTTTCTTTTGCTGAGGGTTAACCTCTGATGCTCCATTCAGTTGAAGGAAGGGCACAACACCCATGTGTTATCTATTACCTCCCATAGGTTCAGCAGGGAAGAACAGGAAATGCTGAAAAAGAAGTGGAAAACAACATCATCAAAACAGAGTTCAAAACAGACTTCCTGGCTCTGGTGGGAGGACGAATGAAGGCTGGGCCTCCTCCCAACAGGTAAGAGAGGAGCATGTTTTTCATGGGGGCACCTGGGAACATTTGAGTCTCCTCAAGCCTCAAAGAGAAGCTTTTCAGCTTGGCAGGAAGCTGCTGTGGTCACTCATTCAGTGTCACCTGCAGCAGTGCAGCCCTGCCTGCCCATTCCCCCCTCCTTGGTGCAGGGAGGGAATCCTGGATCCCAGCTGTGGGTCACATCTCTGGGAGTGGAAGGAGCCAGGAAAACACCTCAGCTTTGAGGGCTCACTCTGCTGACATTGCTTGTGCTTGCTTGGCTTATTCCTACTCCCACGATGTTAATCTTTGCCTCCTCAAGTGGAAGTGGATTACGAGTTTGGCAGAGGATAAGAGGAGCTGTTGGTTCCTGAGCCTGTGTGCGACGCTGCTGGATGTGTGGTAAAACAACTGAGTCATTCTGAGGGGCAGCCTCTGCTGGGGAAACTGCTTGGCCCTTAGGAGATCGATGGGGTTTTATCAAAAGCTTCACAAGAACACACCAGATGAGCCAGAGCTTTGGGCTCGGGGTGTTGCTGTTGCCTCATTCACAAAACAGCTTTTGCACACCTGCCTTGCAGAAAGCAGCCCTGCACCCCAACTTTACCCCTTGTCTGGGAACCAACTCTGTGCTTCAAGGATGAGCATTAAAGCTCTGTTGGATTTGAGCACTTTGGGGGCATTTCTGTCCCGGTGTGTAATCCCTGTTTTTACACCTGTTTGTGGTGGTTCTTTGGATCACACTTCTGGGTGTTCAGAGAGCCCAGAGGGACGTTCTGGGTGTTCCTCTGAGCCCTGCTCAGAGGGGAATTGTTGAGGAATGTGCACCAGCTTCTCCTTGGCTTGTCATCCCAATTTTGAGAGATGTTTCCCTGGTGGGAAAGAAAGCATGAAAGAAATCTGCTGACAGCAGGGAAAATTGCTCCTTGTGGTGCTTCTGAGGCTAAAAAGATGCCTGTGCTTTGTCCCAGGAAGCTGGGTGGGACCATTGATGTGATCGGGGGCCAGGCGGGCACCATCCGCAGGGTGGAGGGGAGACGGCGGGATAAACACGCCTCGGAGGAGAACCCCATCCAGGTAAAGCCTCTCTGCTGCCCTGACAAATTGCTGGTTTTATTGCACTGCTGGTGAGCCCTGGGCAAATGTCTGTGTGTTCCTGACCCCCCATGTCCCAGTTCATACCCGCAGAGCAGCAGGTAATGCATTGATCCTGTTGAGGTGTGTGCATGGGTCGTTCCCTTCTGCAGGCTCAGTTAATTTCTGGGTTAAAAGCTTGGTCTTGCTAGGAACCAGATTGGTCCTTTAAAGACCAGTCTTCCCTTTGGAATGGTAAGGCCTGAGTTCTTTCATTATCAGCTCTCACAAAGTATTCCTAGAAGTGTGTAGCTGGGAATCTCTTCTGTGGATTATTTCCTTCCACTGTGGGGTTGGAATTTTCAAATCTGCAGTGAAAGGTTTGTACCTGGTGTTTCTCTGTACTTTAAAGTAACATTTAGTCTCAAATCAGTTGGTGCAGCCCACACCTCAGACTGAGCCTGGGCCTGTATTATTGGATCTTGTCCTTTGTAAGAAATGAAAGCCTGGGTTTAAAGCTGGTCCAAGTTCTGGGCTTGCCTGCCCAGTGTGTGACCACAAAGTTCTGTTTGGTTCCTAGGCAGGAAGCTGCAGGGTCTGAGGACCATCTGCTAAACCCCCTTCTCTTTACCACCTTCCTGCTGCCAACACTGCTAACTTGCCAGAAAAACCTAAACATGGAACCTTTCCCTTCCTAGGACCAATTCCTTGGGGTTTTCTCCATGGTTGTGTAGTCCGTTTATTTTTTTAGTAGTCGGTTTTCCAGGTTTTGCCAAGAAGATGAGTTTTGCTAAGAGACAGGATTTGCTGGGAAAGGGTTGTTTGCTGTTCCTCCCCCTCAGCAGCACTGCCAGCTGCACTCCAGGTCACTGTGCTGCCTCTGCATTTTGATCACTCTTCAGGCACGGCCACAGTCCTGCTGTGGTGATGCTGCCAGCACTGTGAGGGCCCTGCTGCAGGGGCAAAGGGATTAAAACGCTCTCTTCTCATTCCTGTGCCCCCTAAGGTCCTGGGAGACCATGGCAGTAAGCCCCAGCCCCCCCAGCAGCCCCAGCAGCCCTCCCAGCCCCAGCAGCCTCCTCAGCAGCAGCCGTTTGCTCCACCAGCAGGGCCTCCGCCTCCCCCGCTGGCCGGGCCTCCTCCTCCACACTTCCTGCACCCTCCTCCTCCAGTGACTTCTGTGCCACCTCCCCTGCATCCTCCAGGTACGTCTTCACTCCCTGCAGCGTGAGTTGGGGTGTCCCAGGCTTGCAGCAAATCAAAAATGGTTCAGGGCCGTGGGATGGGTGAGCACACAGAGAGCAGATCCTTACTCCTGGCCAGGCTTTGTTTAGGCTCCATCAGCCTATTTAATGTTTGCCCTGAATACTTGAAAATGGCAGCTGCTCCTTGAAAAAAAACTCCTCTGGGCTTTGTTTCTCTGATGGAGCCTTCCAGAGCTACTGATCCATTTGCTTGATTGATAAATGTCAAGAGGCAGGTTTCTGTTTCTCTGGAGGAAGCTGGGAACTGTTGCTCCTGGCTTCAGTGCACCAGGCTGAAGTGAGGGGCCACACTGTGTGCTTCTCCTGCTCCTGGAGCAGCAGCCAGGCTCTGGAGAAGGCTCCAGGAGCACTTCATGCAGTTACTCCTGCCTTAGGAGGATTTGCTGCAGCACTCACAGGTTCTTTTCCTTGGTAACTTTTCCATGGTAGTTTTTCCTACTGCCTTAGATTAAAATGCTTGGCAAAATGAAGATGGAAACACTGGAGTGGAACCTGCAGCAGGTTCTCCTCTCCAGCTCCTTCAGTTGTTCTGAAGACAAAATCAATTGTTCTTGTGTTTACACTCAGAAAAGGAGCTCCCCAGTGTACCAGAGCAGCAGCATTTTAAATTATAAAGGTAAAGAGATCATCATTTGGGAAAATTACATAATTTATAGGCTAATTCCTGCTTAGTGGCACCAATTTTTCTGCTGCTCAGTTCACTCCAGTATGTGAGATTTATTTAAAGTTGTGCTTTGAAGCTTACCTTGAGGTCCAGAGGGTCCAAGCAGTACAGAGAGGCTGTGCTTTCCCACTTGTCCTCACTTGTTTTCCCTGCTTATTTCCACAGGCCTGCCACCTCCAGGCCCAATTCCAGGTAGGTGTTACCTTGTTCTTAATAACAGCAGCAATTGTGATCACACAGGTTCAGAGCATTTGGACTAAGTAACATGAAATAGGATGGCACCAGTTCAGAGCACAATTAATTTAAGATTAATAAACTCCAACTCAGCATTGAACCTGAGCTGTTTCTATTATGTCAGAATCTTCTATTTTGACATAAATCTGTAGGTCAGAACCACTTGATTGTTACATTCTGATCAGGATACAATGTGTCTGCATCCCAAGAACCACTTTTCCTCCATAGGGCTGTAAGAATTAATTGTTACTCCTTGATGAATCTTATATTCAGTATTTAGAAGCCAAAATAGAAGGTGGTTTTTGCTTTGTTTTTCTTCACATATCCCTACAAAACTAATGGAGCTTTAGGGTGTGAATTTGAGGAGGAGATCCTGCCCTGAAGGAAAATGATTCCATTTTAAACAGGGCCTTGTTTGGAGTGAAAAGGCACTTTAATGGTTCCTAACTGTGAGCAGCACCTGTGCAGCTGCAGGATCTTGGTGCTGATTTACCTCTCTGTGTCTAGGGTTGTTCCCACCACCTCTGGCACCACCACCAGCTCTCCTCATCCCAACCTTGGATGGGTAAGACCACACCTGGGTAAGATCACAGCATGGGAGCAGCTCCCCTGCAGGGAGGAAGGGAGGAGAACAGGTCCAGAATCCCTGCTGGGGATGCAAGCTCTGGTCTTGGGTTGGGGTGGGGGGTGAGAGCAGAGTCTGTCAGGAATCCTCTGCATTCACCTGGATTTGTCATACTCAAGGCACAGGGAGGAGCCGATAAAATCTAGGTGAAGCCTAGAGTAGCTGATGGCATGATTTCTACTGCAGATGCTTCTCTGAAGGTGCTCCAGGTAGTTTGTGAGCAGAGGTGCTTTCCCAGGGCAAGCAGTAGGATTCTGGCAGGTTTGGAAGCCGTGGCAAAACCCGGGAGCATTTCTGGTAGTGAGATTCCCATAAGAATTCTCCATAGACCTCCAGGAAACACAGGGTGAAGCTGCAGCCCAGCCAGAGCTGTGGGGGGCCCTGATGTCAGTAACTCACCCCCTTTTCTCTCCCAAAGGCAGCCAGCCAGCTACAACAACAGGCAGCCACCTCCCTTTGGCTACAACTCTGCAGGTGAGCCCCGGGCAGGACACTAACAGCTGCTGCCCTCTCTCTCCCCTGGCTCTTGGCTTTGCTGAGGCTTTGCTGAGGCTGACTCACATCGTGTCAGCTCCAGGCTCTTGTCGTGTCCCAGACCATCCCAGTCAGGAGCACACGCTGGGTTTGCTGCACTGAGTGCTGTGCAGGTGTGCTCATGCAGTTTTGTGGCCGAGTGCCGATGCTCACGTTGCTGTTCCAGGGCAAATCCCCAGCACAGAGAAGCTTCCCCAGTGCCTCAGCAGTGTGTTCTGCCTGTTTGCACACACATGTGCTCACTGACATTCTGTCCCTTTTTCCCCACCCTCAGGGATCAGCACAACCATCCACAGCTTCTGAGCCTGGCATCTCCTCCCTGGGCTTTTGAATCCTCCTCCCCCTCTTCACCCTCTGCCTTGCCTACAGGCACCAGGAGAGGCAGAGCTGGGATTTCAGCAGGTTCCCTTCCCTGGTGCAGCCCCGGGTCTCTCCCAGTCCTGTAGTGTCCAGGAGTGGCTCCTGCTGGCTGTGCTGAGCAGTGGGAGCCCAGGCAGCCCTGCAGTGCCTGCCTACAGGACAGGGCTGCAGGAGTGGCAGAGCCAGCCCTTCCTGAGGAGAGGAGCCTGCAGTGCTGCAGGTGTGGCCCTGCTTTGGGATGGTCCCTCTGGCCACCTCTGCCTGGGAAATGCTGGTGGCTCTGGGCTCCCCAGGTGACATCCTTCACTGGCAGCTGGTGCCCCTGGCCCTCCCCAGGTGCCAGCCTAGACCAGAAGGTTCCTGCTGGGAGGTGGGGCCTTGTCCAGGTGACCAAGAGCCCAGAGGCTCAGTGCTGCCTGTAAATGCCTGCTCTTGTGCTTTCCTCAGGGAGGAGTTCCCTGTTCTCAGCAAACTGCTGGAAGGGAAGGAAGGACAGCAGGGAGCTGGGCCATTATCTCCTTGCATCCAGCTCTGCTGCCAGGGGGGATCTGTGGAAGGGGTCCTGGGCATGCTCTGGATGACGGAGGGTTCTGCTCTCTGGCCGCAGATTCAGGTTTCATCAGCTACCCCCCCATCTCCACGTCCCACACGCCCTGGGTGACCACGGTGGACAAGGGCACGAGCAGCTCGAGCAGCAGCCACTGGGAGTACTCGGGCTCCAGGCGGGAGCGGGACCGCGAGCGGGAGCGGGACCGGGAGAGGGAGCGAGACCGGGACCGCGACCGCACCCCCACCACCAGTGAATACAACAAGTGAGTGCTGCCTCCTGCTGCCCTGCGGCTCCCCGGCGCGTCTGCCCCGGGGCTGCCTGACACAGGACAGCGGAGTCCTCTGCCGTGTCTGGGGAACGGCTCCTCTGCACCAATAAGCACGGCACAGGCCAGGAGCTGTGTCGCTGGCTGATTTCCTGTCTCTGGGTCTGGGTTTTTTTGTTTAAATCCAGCAGAACCAGTTCCTCTTGCTCTCCCACGAGGCCAGTCAATGAAATAGCCCCTCTGTGTTTACTCAGTGTTTCACAGCTCAGTGTGAAGCACTGGCTGCAGGAGCTGTTGCTTCTCTTCTAAATGTCACTGTCAGATCAAAGGACAAACAGCCTGCTCTGCTCCCCTCTCCTGTGGCGCTGGGAGAGCCATTCCCTGGGAGTCAGCCAGGAAATGGGAGCAGGACTGGAGAGACCACCTTGGTGGGAGCTGCTGTGACCTGCGCTGACAGCAGTGCTGGGAGCACTTGGGCAAGGTCAGGAGGCCTGGAGCCCCCCTGTGTTCATCTCTGGGCTGCAGAGACTTCCCAAACCCATCCCTTTGCTGTTCAGTCAGCAGCAGCATTGGTGTTTTGCAGGCTCCAGACTCAGAAATGCCAATAATCATTCCAAACATGATCAGAATGTGCATTCCTGGCACAGGGTGCTTCCTGCTGGGGAGCTTCCCAGCCCGGGGAGGGAGCAAACAGGGCAGTGTGCTCCTTATATATTTTTTTCCTTTATAAGCTTTTGGGCACTGGGGATGGGAGGGGGTGAAAGAGAACAGAAGACAAGCTTACTAAAATGGGAAGAGCTCAGACTCCCCCACTTCCTGGTCCATGCTGGAGCCAAGGGCTGGGATCAGCACTCCTGAGCACATTGCTGGCATTTCTGGCTGGTGTGGAGCACCCTGGTGCAGGTCAGAGCAGGGTAAGTGGCCGTGCAGTCCTATGGAGCACTCCTAGCTGATGGATCCTGGACATTTGTTTGTCCAGCTTTGTTTCCAGGAGTGTCAGAACAATGTCTCTTGCTTTCTCCCAAATCTGAGTATTGTTCCCACAGAGGGACTTGTTAACCCTTCGGATTTTGGCTTTCAGAAGCTGCCCAGGGGGTGTAGAGGGGAGTGTGGGATGTGTCCCAGTTTGGGGTACACCCTGCCCCATCCTGGGGATTGAATGAGGTGCTTTGAGCAGGTGGGGAGGCACAGACAGAAAGCTGTGCTCACAGCTCAAGGTTTGGAGCTTGTGGGGAAGAAAACGGCCCCGTCCCCAAAAGGATGAGGGGTTATCGGGGGTGCGTGTGCTGAGGGAAGCCAGCGGGGAGGGAGAGCCGCGAGAGGAGCGTGTGCTCCGTGTGCCCCGGTGCCTCAGGAGCACCGCGGTCAGTCAGAGGGGCCAGTGCTGCTGCTGAGAGCGGCTCCGCGCCCGGGGGGCCGTGTCCCTGTCCCCACGCGTCCCTTGTCCCCGCAGTGACGACGAGCGGTACCGCTACTACAGCCGCGAGCGCAGCTACGACTTCGAGCGCGATTACCGGCGGAGCCGCGACCGCAGCCGCGAGCGCGAGGAGCGGCACCGCGAGCGCCGCCACCGCGACAAGGACGACAGCAGCAAACACAAATCCTCGCGCAGGTCGGTGCGGCGGGGCGCCGGTGCCGTGTCCTGCGGGGAACCTCAGCCCGGCTCCCCGGAGCCGTGCGCGGGGGGAGCGCGCCGCGACCGGCTGGAGTTCGGCTCGGTGGGGGTGGGACTGGGCTGGGCTCGGCCTCCCAGCACACCGAGGAGGTGCAAGGCCGTGGTGGCAGCGTCAGGTCCTGCTGCTCCTGTGCTCCGCGCCGAGCTCACAGGGTCAGTTAGACTGGGAAGGGCCTGTAAGAGTCCAGCCTGCGGCCCAGCACCGCCTTGGCACCCAGGCCGTGGCACTGAGTGCCACATCCAGCCCTTCCTTAGACATCTCCAGGGACAGTGACTCCATCCCCTCCCTGGGCAGCCCATTCCAGTGCCCAGTCACTCTTCCTGTGGAGAACTTCATTCTGCCTGCTCTCAGAACTTGCCTCTTGAGCAGGAGGAGCAGAGCTCTTGCCCAGAGCCTGATGGTGAGGGTGCAGTGGTGTGCACAAAGGTGAAACTTTGGGGCAGAGGAGCATGTCCTGAAATCACAGCTTTTCTGCAGAAAATAGATTTGCAACACATGATCTTCCTGGAAGAGCAGTCCCCAGCAAAGCAGCAGCTCTGTTCTCTGGGCTGAGGCACGTTCTGTGCTCAGGTCCTGTGTCACTGCACATCCTATTAATGATTTGCCCTTGTTCTTTTTCTTGATGCTTCAGCTCCCTTCTTTTAGATGAAATTCCTGTCAGCTCTGTAGGTAATTACCCTTATTTTGAAACTGGTATCAGAAAAACTCCTATGTAATGGCTGGAGGAAAAAGGCTGTTTGTATCCTTAAGGAGGTGAGTAAGTTTTCAAGGAAGGACTGATTGCTGAAAGGTTGGAAGCAAAATGATAGGAAGAAAGACTAAGACCATAATAAAAATTGAATACAGAGCAACTGGAAGCTGAGCTGGTATCAGGCAAACAAGTAATTGGCTTTAGGGTTATTTCTCAGCTTCCTGTACTCAGAATTGAAACCTTGGAGTAGATACCTCGCTCCAGGACTCCTGGTCCATGGTCCCCTCCAACCCAAACCATTCTGGGATTCCCTGCCTGAGGCACACTGAGCTTTGAGCCTGTTTGAGGCATCTGCAGATGAAAGGGTTTCATTTCCAGCTTCCTGCAAACTGAGCAGTCTGAAGGAAATCACTGACGCTGGTTTCAGTATTAAAGGACTGCCACTGCCCCAGCACAAACCACTGACACCTTGGCCACGAGGTGGCTGAAGGTGTTTTGTGGAGAGGCAGCAGCCTTTTATTTTTCCCTATATTTTTTTGCCTTTAATGACTGTGAAACCATTTATTAAACCAGTCAGAAAATTACTTGAAGCCAGGAGCTTTTCAGCCAGGTTCAGCCAGTTCTGTGTCTGCTGCTAAGCTGGAATTCCAGCTGTGCTAAGAATTGGTCTGTACACCTGGTGCTGCCTCTGCTCATGGAGCTGTGCCTGCACAGCCACAGTTTATCCTGGGATAAATTTATCTGTTTGTTCCTGTACTCTGGGCTGTGCTTTAACTCTGCCACCTTCACACCACAGTCGGCTCCTGAGAGCTCCCTTGGTTTGAAGCTGTGAGACAAGCAGCAGAAAATCTCCCAAGAGAGGCCAAACACAGCTCCTCCTTTCCCTGGTGGAGGCAGAGCTGCTCCTGGGGCTGAGCTGGAGCAGCTGGAAGGGCACAGGCTCAGGGCATGCACCCTGCTCAGGCCTCTTCTGCCTGGCGTTGCTCCCACATCACAGAAACCCTGGGCTAACATCCCCAGCTATCCAGCCACATCTGGAAAACTGGCTGAGATAAGGGAGCTCTGAAGCACAAAGGCAGTGAGGAGCCAGGCCAGGTGTGAGTCAGCAGAAGTAGAAACAGGCTCTGCCTCCCGTGGGGAAATCTGCATTTTCCTCTCCACTGATCCTTTGCAGCCTCCAGCCCCGGGATTTCCCCAGCAGCTCAGAAGAGGGAAAGCTGCAAACACAGCTTGGGTTTAGGGCTCGTGCTCCTCCCAGCCTCGGTGCTGGGTCAGAGCTGTTGGAGCTCGCTTGGGAGTGGAAGAACACCGAGATGCTGCCTGTGGACACTGCCAGGAGTGGCAGTGGCAGAGCATGACAGCGTGTGGCAGTGTGTGACAATGCCACAGTGTGACACTGGCAGAGTGTGACAGCATGTGGCAGTGGGTGACAGCATGTGGCACAGTGTGGCACAGCGTGGCAGAGGCAGTGGGTGACAGTGACAGCATGTTGCAATGTGTGACTGTGTGTGACACTGGCAGTGTGTGGCAGAGTGTGACAGTGGCAGAGTGTGACAATGGCAGAGTGTGACAGTGTGTGGCACTGTGTGACAGTGGCAGTGTGACAGTGTGTGGCACTGTGTGACAGTGGCAGAGTGTGACAATGGCAGAGTGTGGCACTGTGTGACAGTGGCAGAGTGTGACAGTGGCAGAGTGTGGCACTGTGTGACAGTGGCAGAGTGTGACAGTGGCAGAGTGTGGCACTGTGTGACAGTGGCACTGTGTGACAGTGGCAGAGTGTGACAGTGCTGATGCATCACAGAAATCCCCGCAGTGCCCTGGGTGCTGCTGAGGTGGCTGCTGTTGTTGGGGACCAAAGGCCCTGTGCCCATCCCTGTCCCTGCTGTGGCAGGGCTGTGTCTGATGTCACTTTGTCCCCTGTGTTCCCTGCTCAGGAAGCAGCACGAGAGCGAGGAGGGGGAGAGCCACCGGCGCCACAAGCACAAAAAGAACAAGCGGAGCAAGGAGGAGAAGGAGGCCAGCGAGGACGGGGCCCAGGAGGGCGAGGAGCAGGACACCAAGGAGTGAGGCACCCCCAGCAGCCCGTGGCAGGAACTCACTGCTGTGGAACCAGCGTGGCATTGGTGATGTTTGGGTTGGGGGATGATTTTTTTTTATTGTTATTTTTTACATTTTTCGAAGGGAAGAGGCTGACTGGGCGAGCCGTGGCACGGCCGGCAGCGCTCCGGGAGCTGAGGCTGCACGTGCCCTTCGACTTCCTTTCCTTGTTTCTTTTTGATACGAGACAATACAGCAGTACTAGTTACAAAGCACTGAGCTACTCTACTCACCCACGTCCCTAGGGAGAACTTTGGTGTATCAGATCCTATGGTTTCTGATGGAAGATGGCTTCAGCTGAAACTAACGCAATTAGGTCATAGTTCTTGGTTCTTTTTGTCATCATCATTCCTTTTTGAGAACTAGGACAGTAAGTGCAACTTGAACTTTATTGTCCAAAGAACAGCGTGATTTAGATCCCGGGAGCCAGCTTAGAGTCTGGTGTCCAGTAGTGAAAAGTCTCATCCCTGAATAAATTTCTTTATAGCTACAAAAAGAGCTTCTGATTTCTCCGTGGCCAGCTGGGCGTGTCAGGAGGAGCTGCAGGATCTGCTCCAGGTGGGCACAGGGGCCTGCCTGGATGTGACAGCTTCCAGAAGCTGCTGAGGGCGTTCACACAGCGTGTGCAGAGACTCCAAAACTGGCTTTTTTTATCCATGGCTAAGGTAGTTCTGTCATGTTACGCCTCTACATGGGGAATCAATGAAGATCCGTAGCAGGAGCATGAATTTCTCTTTAATTCCTTTCAACTTAACTATTTTATTTCCCTTTTTTTAACTATGAGTTGACTGAATAACCTAGAGTGCAGTAGAGAACACCAGGTCCCAGTTAGCAGTTTGCCCTCATGGGGTTGGAATTTCTATTTGGGTATCACCAACACTCCTGTCCAACGCATTCCTTTCCCTTAGATCCCAAAATAAATTTAGTCAAATTCCAAAGTTTCTTTGGACTTAGTATTGGTTGGGGAGGGGGCAACAGAGATGTTTCTGGGTGGGAAGAACAGGGGAAATAATTTTGAGGGGTTTTGGTCTGTCTGGTCCTTAGGATCCTGCCCTTCTGTTCGTGTGAGCCCAAATGTCTCATTTTCCTTTGACTTGTTATTTAAAACTGTCGGAAATATTTGTCTTAAAATAATATGGTTCTGAAATGTTCTGTATTTTTTTGGTATTGTAATCTCAGAAATCTTGAGTGTGCTGGGAAGTGCCCAACCTGTGCCAGGAGCTCGCTTTGGTTCAGGTTCAACATTGGGACAGCGCAGAGATGGGTTTGGAACTGCAGAGCCCAGGGAGGAGGGGAACTGGGGCTTCTGCCGGGTTTTGGTTTTCAGAGAGTGCTTTTAATGTGCTTGAGCTCCTGGAAGTGTGTGCACTGAGCCAGGGTTAGCTGGGATCAGGCTGCAGGCTGTTCCTGCCTCGGCAGCCACGGTGGAGCCCGGATTTGGGAGTATCACTCACTGCCCCCTGCAGCAATCCCAGCTCCTGGCACTGGGTGTGCAAGGAACAAGGGAATCCTCCTGGCAGCTCCTGCTCAGGGCAGGGCTTCAGCTGGCAGTGCCCAAAAGCTTTGAGGAGAGTGGGAGGAGAAATCAGAGCAGAGTGGTGAGGAGGGTTCAGGAGTGCTTGCTCCGTGCTCCCTGGCACACAGGAGAGAGGTGCCCCCCTCCCTCCAGAGCCCAGGCCTGGCTGGGGCAGGGCCAGGGGAGAGGGGCCCCCTCAGGAGCCCCCATCTGGTGGTGATGAGCCAGGCCGGCCTTTCCCAGCACAGGAGCCCTGAGCCTGCTGGGCAGGCAGGGCCGGAGGAGCCGGGCAGGGCCAGAGGGGCCGGGCAGAGCCCCAGAGGGGCCGGGCAGAGCCCCAGAGGAGCCGGGCAGAGCCCCAGAGGAGCCGGGCAGAGCCCCAGGGGGGCAGGGCAGGGCCAGAGGAGCCGGGCAGGGCCAGAGGAGCCGGGCAGAGCCCCAGAGGAGCCGGGCAGAGCCCCAGGGGGGCCGGGCAGAGCCCCAGAAGAGCCGGGCAGTGCCAGAGGAGCCGGGCAGTGCCCCAGGGGGGCCGGGCAGAGCCCCAGAGGAGCCGGGCAGTGCCCCAGCCCCAGCTGAGCACCGGAGCGGTGGCTGCCGCTGGATGCTGCAGCAGGGGAGCGTGGGCTGGCCCAGCAGGGACTCTCCTCCCACCTTTGCCTGCTCAGGGGTCCCTGGTGCCTCTCCAGGGGTGCCCAGGGCTGTTCCACACCCACTCCCTGAGCTCCTGCACTGTTCATGGTGATCACACCAGCCTGCACCTCCTCCTGTGGTACCCAAGTCACAGAATATGCTGAGCTGGAGGGGACCTCCACTAATGAGGGCAGGCTTTTGGGGCCAGGAGCAGCTGGGAATTTAAGGTAAATAGTCTTTAATTGGTTTCTTTTAATTAAGTAGAGGTATATTGTTGGCCTTTACTATCAGGGAAATGTAACAGTGGGCTGTTGGATATAATCTACTTGCATCAGGAAGCTGCTGCAGGTTTACTGCTGTTGGAATGTGGGGTTACTGATGTTGAGGGATTTTTCCCAGCCAGTGTATTTCAGGATAGTCCAGCTCCTTTCCTGGGAGAAGCAAAGACAGTGGCTCTGTTTCCTGCCAGAGTCACTGCTTGGAGCAGTCCTGCTGAGGTGACCTGTTCTGGGGGCTGCTACATGGAAAGAAAGAGTAAAGACCACAACTCAAATGCAAATTTTTCAGCAATATTACAATAATTTATAAAGGCATCAAAACAAATTCAACATCTATTAACAAGCTGATTTTGGAAACAAAATTTAAATTATGAGGACATTTTGGTGAAGTTGAAGGCACCTTGAAAGGAGATGGAGTAAAAATGGTTCTGCAGCCTCCTTCTCCCTCCCCTGCCAGCCCAGCAGCAGCACTGCTCTTCCCTCCTGTCCTTTCCCCACATTTGGAGCAGGCAGTGGGAATCACACTCTCTCTGTCCACATCAATATTTACTGTTCCAGGCACAGATTCTGCACATTGATTGGAAAGAGAGAAGAAATTGCTTCATATTTTTGTGTCCCAGCGAGGTCGATGATGAGTTTTCCTTTGTGGATTATTTTGCTCTCAGCATTCAGTAGAAGAACAGGAAAGCAGCCCTGCAGTCCAGGTAGCCCCAGCCGTGCTGCCAGAGGCCCAGGGGGCTCCTCAGCCCAGCCAAGGCTGCTGTGGGGAGGGGTCTGAGGTTCCTGCGGTGTGCTGGGCTCTGGGCCAGGCCCTGCCCGCGGCTCCCAGGGCAGGAGGGGAAGTCACTGCGTGTAAACGAGGCCCAGGGACAGAAATGACAAAGTGCCAGCCCAGGAGAAGCTCCAGCCAGGGCTGGGCTCTTCCTGCAGGGCTGCTGCGAGGAATCAAACATTCACTGGAGGCAGCATTTGGACAGGGGACACTCCTTGGCTTCTTACAAAGCTGGTCCTGCAAAAGGTGCAGCAGAGGCAGCACAGGAGGAAAGATCTCTCAGGGAAACCCATCACTTCTACTGCTCATGAAGCTGCTAAAAAAGGGAATTGCTTCAGGGGGAGTTTGTAAGTAGGAACTTTCACAGTGTCAGAGGTCAGATCACCCTGCCTGGGCTCCAGTTCTTTAGTTCTAAACTGTAACTGCACAGGGGGTTGAAGTGAAGCCAGGCTGGGCACAGTCTCCTTCTGGAGGTGACTTTTCCTGCAGCCAAGGATCCTTTGAGCTTCCCCTGATCCCAGGAGTTGAGATTTTGCTCCAGCTGCAAGAGGGACATGAACAGAAGTGCAGAACTCTCACCTGCCTGACAGCACAGGTGCTCCTGCCCTGCCTGAACTCTGCCCCCCATCACTGGAACCATGAAAACAAGACAGGCATCAGGCTGGGCAGGGATGTGTGACACCAGCCTGTTCCCTTCCTCACCCTCCTGGGGAGAAAGCTGCTTTTATCAACCTAAAACCAGGGACACTTGTGTGCAAAAGTGAACCTTGCCCTTGACCTTTGGTAAAGTCACATTTGCAACATCATATTTCAGTGAAACCCCTCTTGCTGCTACCTTTGAGAGTGGTTCTTTAAACTGCTGGAATTGTCCCTTTGCAATAAATCAGTGGAGTTGGGAGGATCCTAAAGTGGGATTTGTGACAGGGCCCATCCGGGCAGCACAGCTCCAGCAGGAGTTACTGTGGGCTTTGCATGGATTCACACATTCCTGGGGCTGCTGTCAGCTGAAAATGAGGACTGGGAAATCCTGAGAGACAGAAAGTGCCTAAACTGGGTCCCCATCCTTACAGATTCAGTAGCAGCTTCTAAAAGCCTCTGTTTTAACCCATTCAAATACTCAATGGAAAGCAGAGCCCTAAAATCAAGGCAAGCCTCAGCAGCCTCCAGGGAGGTTGTGGGGAAACACTGGGAAGAGCTTTCTGTGCACCACCAATCCTAAGGAGCTTTAATGAGCCTGGGAAGCTCCAACAACTGTTGGATTAACCCTTACTTTGAATTCAACATCCAGATTTGTTGGAAAAATGTTTTCCACAGAAAGGAAGCAAGGAGTCTTCCATGGCAATGCCCCAGGAGCAGGGCAGTCGCTGTTTCCCTCTCAGGTGCAGCCTGGGGGTGCCCAGCTGCAGTTGGATCCCTGGCAGTGTTGGGGGTTTGTCACACGAGGCTCCCTGGCCAGGACACCACGGTCAGGGTCACTTTGTTCCTCTGCTCCTTCAGCATTGGGATCAATTCCGAGTTGCTCATCCCGATTGCCGGCACTCCGTTCACGGCCACGATCTCATCCCCACACCTGCCCAGAGCCAGGGCCCAGTCAGGAGGGATCCATGGTTAACCCTGAGGCCCCTGAGCCCCCCCGAGCCCATCCTGAGCCCCCCTGAGCACACCCTGAGCCCATCCTGAGCCCCCCCTGAGCCCACCTGAGTCCCCCTGAGCCCCCCTGAGCACACCCTGAGCCCCGGCATCAGCTCCTCCTCCTGGACGTTTCCCCCGGGGCAGAGGGGCTGGGAGGAGCAGGGCCCTGAGGTGCTTGGGGCAGCCACCCCAGAGGCGTGAGAGGGACCTGCCCCCCTGGCACAGCCAGGCCCTGGAGGGGGGCCAGGGGCTGAGCCCCACAGCCCTGGCCCACAGGAGCCCAGCAAAGCCCAGCCCCTGCACCCAGCTGTGTCCCCTCCCTGGTGCGTGGCAGCCCTCGGTGCCAGCCCAGCACCCAGAGGTGCCTGTGGGGTCCTGCAGCCCCACCCTGCTCCTCTCTCTGGGGTCTCACCCCAGCAGAGCTCCAGTTAAGGTTCCTGCACAGGAAGGCTTTTGCTGCTTGTGCTGGGATACTTTTCCTAAGCCAGGAGGTTTCATACTCTGGAACCTCCAAGATTTGTCTCAAACATCCCCATTCTACTCTTATTAATTGCTCCATTAAACCCTTCACGGTTAGGTTTTAAAGGGCTGTAAATTCCTTTTCCTTGCACCTTTATGGAGAAACCAAAACACTGCTTAACGCGGGGCTTAGTTTGTTACAAGTTTGGCAAGAGCATTAACTCTCAAATGAGTGCTAGGGCGAGTCCTTAACCTGGGGCTGGGCTCCTTCCAAGGGTCAGGGAGGCTGGGAAACCCCCGCAGCGCTGGTGCTGATGATGCCCCGGGTACCTCACACCTACTTGAGTTTCCTGTCCCGGAATGCCGGAGTCCCAGGCACGATGGTTTTGATGAAGAAGGGTTGGTTTCCTTTGCTTTCCTCAAAGCCTCCCACGATGCTGAAGCCCCAGCTCTCCAGGTTTCCTTTACTAAGGACAACATCTTGACAGAAGTGAAGGTAGCTGCGCCGAAAACAGAGAAGTGATGAGGAAAACTGCCCGAGCAGGAGTTTGTGTTTGCCCTCATGGGAAGCACAGCTATGAACAGCCTCATTTTCCTGGGTTTTGGATTTGAGACACCCCTTTGCAAGGCATGTCAGAGGGTTAATTCTCAAATGGGATGATGCCAGTCCTTTAGAAATCTTTTCTCAGTATTGGTTTAAGAGCTAAGAGGAAATCACCCAGCTCTACAGAGGTTTGGGACCTGCAAGACTCCTGAATAACTTCGTTAATTCTGCTAATGAACACCCACAGCACCAGTGACAAACCCAAATGAACAGTGAGCAGCAGCTACACCCGTGCAGTTAATGAGAGTAGAGGGGGTTTATCCCCTCTGGGCATGCATTGGTGCTAGGAAGGTTTTCAGCATCTCTGGCAGCAAATGCGAGGTGCAGCAGCTGCAGCTGAGAGCAGGGAAGGGCTTTCCCGCAGGGTGCAGGCCTGGCATTGGCTCCTTGGTGAGAGCTCCCTGGTTTGGGTGCCGGCCAGCGAGCTTTGTCTCCTCGGGGAGCCTGGGGAACGTGAGATGTCAGCGGCAGCAGCACTGCCCGAGCTGGTGGCACCCGGCCCGCGGAGCCTTGGCAGGTGACACGGGAGGTGTGGCGGGAGCGTCTGGCGTGGCCTGGCTCCCGGTCCGGCTGCAGCTCAGGTTACATCCTGGCACGGCGGAGCTGTGAAACTGCTGCTCATCATCACCCCGCTGAGCTATTCCAGCAGCTAAACTTTTCCTAATAAACGTTTTTGCCTCAAGGGCTTTGCTTGAGCACTTTGCAAAGGAGTTTCAGATTTCAAAAGCCTTCCCAGTTAACTTCTTACCAGGAGAAAGATCCAATTATCTACTTTCAAACTGTAATTTACTTTTGGAGGAATTTTTCACACATAAACACCAGGAGACCCAGCTCGAGCTCACTGATTCCTCCATGCTCTCCTTCCACAGGTACCACAGAAGTGCAAAAACACAGCTCTGAGCCATGGCTGTGGCAGCTTTGGCAAATAAACAGCCCCAAGAGCAACAGTGGCAAGGGCTACGTCAGCACAGAAGAGAAATAAAAACATCAGGCACCCTCTCCAGGAGCTGGGAAGGGCTCTTTGCTAGGAATCCGTTTTCCATATTAAAAAGGGGGTTCTAGGAAGGGAAACTTTAATTTACTAGGACCAAAAATGACTGTGGGAAAAGAACTGGAGAGTTTAGGGAGGGTCGAGGTGCAGGGTTTATGGTGCCAAGCACGCTGCTGAGCTGGCAGTCCCGGGGCCCTGCTGGAGTCTGGAGCTGCACACGGTGCTGTGGGGAGAGTCAGCTAAACCCCAGGGAAGGGGGCAGCAGGAAAACTGCTTTTCCACCCCCAAGGCTGCTCCACAAGCCACAGTGCACTGTGTCAAGAGACAAAAGTTTTAGAGAGAAAAGATAAATCAATCTCTAAACTTGTTTCTAGCACCTTTGGGATCCAGGGTGTATTGGATTAGAGCATGGGCCCAGTCCAAAGCAGCTTTTGAGATGGTATTTTATCAGTGGCTGGTGTGGATTTAACCTAATGCTAGGAAGAAATCAAAAGTTTCTGTTTGGCAGGAGCAGAAATCCCAGATCCAAGAATCGAGGCTGGAATGAAGCACTGTGGGCTCAAGTGTTACAAGGATCAAATACACTTCCCTAGCCCTGAGCACTCATTTCAACTCACACCTTTCAGCATCAGGTCTGGGGTCAAACTAGAAAGAAATACATTCCTCTAAAAAGAAAGGGACATTTCTGCTGGAACTGAGGGATAACTGAGGGGGAAAACGCTGAACCACCCCAAAATTGCACATGCAATTGGAGCTTTGAGCCTGCAGGACATTCCAGCACAGCGAGGCCAGGGCAGCCAGAAGCAGCAGATGCCAGTGGAACAGCTGGTGCTGGGTCCAGTTTGGGGACATTTCTGGGGGTTTCTGTGTCACCCAGGCTCTGCCAGGGCCACAGGGCAGGGGACATTCCCCTGCAGCACTGGGCTTGGGTCCTGTGCAAGGGAAACCCAGTCTGGGGCCAGGACCTCTCAGCAATGGGAACCAGAGCACAGCAGGGAGGCACTGGGATCTCTGCAGCTGCACCTCCCTGAGCCAGCCAGAGGCACCCTGAACAGCCCAGGTGACAAATGGGCTTCTGTGGGTGACAGCCAGTGGCCACCAGCTCTCCCTGGGAGCAGATGGGAGGAGGAGTGAGGAAGCACAGGAATTGCAGCCCTTTTCAGTGCTGGAAACAGGAGGAAGATTCTGTCAGACCCCCAAGTGGAATAACCTTGCTGTGTGCATCCTACCAACCCTCACAGCCAGAACTGCTGACACATTCCAAGGCAGGGATTCGGGCTGCAGTAAAAGGAAGTGAAGAGCAGAAAAGGCACAAGGAATCCCTTCTTACTTCAGGAGCCAAAGGAAGGGGGAACATCAACACCAGCAGCAAAGGAATTTCCAGCAATGCATGAAATGATGTCAGGACCCTCCTGAAATGAAGGCAGGAGATCCAGGGGCAGAGAAGACTCCAGTCCCTGCAGCAGAGTGTGGGGAAGCTGCAAGTCACCTGACAGAAAAACTGGGAAAGGAAGAGAAGAAGCCCAGCCAGGATCTGCCTTGCTGTAGTTCACTGCAGGAGCAGCACAAGGAACAGACACCAGGCAAACCTGAGGGTTTGTGCCCAGGTTTGGGCTCTCCAGGGGCAGCTCAGGGCCAGCTCACACAGCCCTGCCTGGAGCAGCCAGGCCAACTCCAGGGGAGCAGAGGGAGATGGGAGGAGGTGCTGAGCACAGGCCAAGCACAGGGGACACAAGAGCTGCCTTGGGCTGCTCTGTGGAGCAGTTACAGCTGCTAAGTAACACAGCAGAGGCTTTGTGAGTGGTTCTTCTTTAGGTGTCTCGAGGAGGAGGCTGTAAATGATGCAGGCTTCCCACAGCAGGTTTGGCTTTATGTTCCAGCTGCAGATGCTCCTGCAGTCAGCTGGGATGACAACAGACTCTGCCTTTCAGTTTTGATGTAATTGCTAAGGAAGGGAGCCAGAGGTTCACCTCTCCAGGAAGGAGAGGGGAATTCAAGCTTCTCTTGGAACTTCCTGGGTTAAAACCTGTGCTAAGCCTGTGCTGCAAAGCTTTGCAGCAGGAAAACACAACTGTGCAGAATCATTTCTGCTTCATGCTGAAGATGACACAGTTGCAACAGCCAGGAAGAGTTAGACTGAAAGAATGTCTGCCCCTAAGTGAGGTGATCAGATCACAAAGTCCCAGACAGCCCAGGGGCCTCTTGGCTTGTGTTAGGGGATGCAGAAGGAGCCACAGGAGATTTCAGATTAGCAAGCACTGTACCTAACATTGACTATTTCTCTTTTAAAAGGGGGGGTTTCAGGGCTTCTAAAGCATGGTTACTGTCCAACAGGAGTGTGGGAATGATGGGTCACTCCAGAAAAACAGTGGAAGTTCCTTATGTACTCATTATTCTATGATCTCATTGGCAAATGAGGCTTTCCACTGCCTTTCAGCTAAACGGGAATACCAGGAATGCTTCCAAGTTCATGAACAAAGTAATTAATTTCTAGTGTTTGAGTGAAAGTCGAGCCTGTAATTAACAGCTATCCATCTAGTCCCTGACAAACATACCTGGGCAATCCAAGCCACGTGATCCAGAGGGGAGACCAGCTGAAGCCCTGCTCCCTGATGTCCAGGGATGCCTCTGGGGAGTTCAGGGAGAGGATTTCCAAGGCTTTCAGTGTCACTGAGTGGGAAGCTGCGTTGGATTTCAGTGCTGACACAGCTTCATAGTAGTTCAGGTGAGTCAAGTCGATGCCATTTATGCTCAGGAGTACATCCCCTGGTGATGCAACAGAAGGGGATTATTGCAGCCTCTAGCTGTGAGCCCATTTCAGCCTCAAGGGTCATGGGAACCCCACTTCCAGCCTCTCTTTATGCCCAAGCCCAGCTTCCATTGAAAATACCCCACAGCTCCTAAAGGATAAAGGGTCTGAGAGGCTCCCTTACCTCTCTTGATCCTGCCATCCCTGAAGAGGCATCCAATGGGCTGCACACTTGTCACATAGATAGGGAGCTTGTTTTTGTTATCCCTTCCACCTCCAATTGTGATTCCCAAAGATTCCTTTGGCTCTTTTTTTATTGTAACTGTCTTCTCATGACTTACATATCCCTGAGGCAAATCCTACAAAGCAATGACAGCACAAAATGCAGCTTCATTAATGCACTCAACAGGAGAAGCCCAGCTCTGGAAGACAACAGCATTTGTCTCCCTCACCCAGAGCATTCCAGCAACCCAGAGCAACCCAGCATTTCCCCTCCAGTTGCTGGAGGGCAAAGTCAGCTTCCCATGTCCTTGCTGTGGGTGGGAATACAGAGCAGCATTTCTAAGGTGAACCATCAGGGCTGTCCTAACCATCCCAGATCCACCTGCTGCAGGGAGATGCTCCCTCTGAGGAGGGGAATTGTGCAGAGGAACAAGCTATGAGCTCATCTCAAGGCTGCTCATGCCAAGCAAGGAGGCTCTCCCTGACTGTTGAGGCTGCAGTGAAGGCACACAGAGCACAGGCTGTACAACAGGGTGTAAATGCTACTCAGGGATTTAAATGCAGGAACCACACTCCAGCCATGCAGGACAGCAACCCCCTGAGCTCCAGGACACTGAAACACACGGCTCTGAGCAGCTGCAGCAGGCTGGCCACTCAGTTGAAGTTCTACACAGATTTTCTCTCTGGGTTTGGCACACTGGGGGTTGTCCTCTTGCTCCTGCAGTTTGCTGTGCCCCACAAAGGGGTGGCAGACCCACACTGCAGTCCCAGCAGCACCACGGGGCCACCTGGGCATTCTTCTCCTGGACCATAAAGGCCTCTGGCTCCACACCAGCTCAACTGGCTGTCACTGCAACACCCTCAGTGTGTGGGGGCTTGAGGGATGGCAAGAAGCAAATCCCAAAAAATCTCATGGATTGCAAATTTCTCATTACTTTTTCCAGAAAACAAAGCATTAAACACCAGCTCTACATCAACACTGAAGAAACTTTGTGACCTCTTCCCTTAAAATCATGTTTCCCTATAGATGACAAAGTGGTTCTTCAATACCAAAAGGCCAAACCTGCCCAAGCAGGCATGGAGCTGCTGATCTGTGTTCTGTGATAAAACACCATCACAGAACAGCACAATGATTTACTAAACCAGGAATGAGCAGCACCTTGGCCTCATTTTCCAGCCCCACCTTCTGGTAGTTGGATTTTCTCCTGTAGTGGCTCTGGTCTGGTCGCCTCCTGTGGTGCACTGGGCTGCCCCCGTTGCTGCTGCTGCTGCTGCTGCTGTTGGAGGTGCTGCCATCCTCCACTGGCTCCCCCAGCTGCACCCCAGGCTGCCTCAGGATCACAAAGTTCACTCTGGATTCCGTGGTCTGCCCAGAGAAACAAGGAGTGGAAATTAAAAAGACAGAAGAATGGGTTAGAAAGGAAGGACAGCCCTCATTGCCCAGGGGAGAGAGAAGGGCTGGCATCACTTCCTGCACAGGTTCTCCAACAGCTCCTCAGCGTGATGCAAAGTTTCTTGTGAGGAGCCAGGGATGTGATTGGGAAAAAAGGGAATTAGCAAACGTGAGTCAGAAGGAGCAGGGGTAGAGGCAGGCTTCACTCCTCACTCGTGCCTCCCTCCCCCGCAAATGCCAAACGAGAGAAGGTGGAAAGGGATGATTAATTCCTGCACTTTGGTACAAACAACCACAATAGCATCTTGTGCTGTGCTACAGAATGAACAGAGCTGGAACCCTGGCTGCTCCACACAGGACCATGGCAAGCACTGGAGGCTTCTGTTGCAGGGGAAGTTGTTAAAGCTCTTTCCTATTGTTCACCATCTCCCATCCATTTTTTCCCCAGAGTGGTTAAACACTTCACCAGCTGCATGTCTGGCCTTGGCAGGGCTGCAGGGGAAGTGCTCCCATTGTTCCTGCTGCTCTCCCTGGGTTTGTTCCTTCAGATCACCTGACAGAACATTATTGTGAAGGACTCACTGGGGGAAGGCCCAGTGCTCAGGGGCGTTTCCTGCCCTGGATGACAGGAGTGCAGTTGCTGCTCTCACCACTCCTTGCCTCAGGACCCTGCTTCCCTGGTGCCAGAGTGAATTCCCTGGCTTGGAAGAGGGACTCTAAGTTACACCTAAGCAAGGATTCCAATTAGCCCTCAGAGGAGCAGATCATGTTTGGAAAACCACTGCAGTTTTACACAAATCTCACTCCAAAGAGATTCAGTGCCCAAAGCTCATGAAGCCAGTTCTGAGACTTTGGTTGCTGCTTCCAGTGGGATCAAAAGAGTTCCTCATTGCAAGAGGAATGCAGCAGCACTTGTGGGATGCAAACAAATTCTAAGAGGCCGTGGAACGGAAGCACAACATGAGAAAGGACCTCAGTGCTGGAACTCTGCTCTGTCCCCCGTGGCACTGCACTCCTCTGACAACTGTGAAGAGAACCCTCCCTCCTGCTGACCTCACATCCTTTCTGGGATATAAACAGAATGGGATGAGGTGCATTGTGTCAGGATCTGTAGATAAAAACACAAACTGGAGGCACTTGCCTGGGGAGATAAAGAATTTAAATGGATCTATGTGATATCTGCTGCACTTGCAGCAATCCTTAATCCTTTAACTAGAATTCCTTGCCCACTCCTTCCACCAAAACATCTGGCATGCTGCAACAGGAGCACATTCCACAGGGAAAGACCACCCCTCTTCTACCCATTTAATACCTTGGAATGTTTTTGGGTTGTTTTCCAGTCTCTCTCCACAAATACAGGTAAAATGGGGAGAAAAGGCTTCCAAGCAGTCCAAAGGGACCTGTTCTGTGCTGCCAGCCCATCCCACCTCCCAGCCAGCACCTTCAGTGTGACTGCTGGCAGCACAAGAGGCTGCCCTGATCCCTCCCTGTCTGCTGCACGGATGCACACAGTGCATGCCAGCATTCCCTCTGCAAGGCTGCAAACACCAACAGGAGATGCAATCTCCTCAGATGAACTCCTGTTCCCTGAGCCACTGCTTCCCCTCAGACCTGTCAGGGGTGACTCACCACGGATTCCCACTCCTGGTGTTTATCTTCATTTGGAAGCAGTGCTTGCCACACATCCAGAGGGGAATCACTTTCCATGGGAGAGATTTGGGGGAGTGCAGCTTGCCCTGGTGTGTTCTGCTAGCCCTGGCTCAGAACAGGAGCCCTGCCATTTCCACACAGCCTCCCCATGGCTGAACTCACCTGGATTATCTGGGCAGCAGCCTCAGGAGTTCCTTGCCTCAAATCCTGGCCATTTATTGACAGGACTCTGTCATTCCGACTCAGCTTCCCATTCTTGGCTGCCAAGCCTCCCTCTAAGAGATCCAGAATGAAAATCCCTGCCTCGTCAGTCTTCCTGATCAGTTTGATCCCCAGGGGCTCGGATCGGTCTCTCTTGACCAAGGTGACGTGGATCACCTCCCTGTTTGTGGGGCTGCATTCCTGCTGGGCAGTCCTGGGGGAAAAGCCCTTCTCCTGCAGGACCATGAGCTGGAGAACAGGCCCTGGGTGGCGCAGGAAGGAGACGGCCTGGCAGTGAGTCACGCTGCTGATGTTGACGCCATTCACCTACAAAGACAAACAAAGCACTCACTAATCAGAGCCCACATTAATTAGGCACTGTCCACAGTGTGGGGCATGGCCAGGCTGGAGCAGGATGGAAAACTCCCTGTGCAATCTCTGACTCTGATGCACATTAGGGAGCAAAGTTTTCTAAAAAAGAACAAAGAAAGCTGATGTATTAGACTGTAATTGGTGAATAACTGAGGACAGGAACAAGAGAGGACAAACCTGCACAACAAATCTAAACAACAACTAACAAATCTAAAAATGTTCAGGCATTCCTTCCATGCCATGTAAATACAAATCTGCTTTTCTTTTATTTCCAGCATTCAGTATAGGCTTGGAGAAGACCCAAATCTCCACTTTGAGTGTCCATAGTCTACAAGCTTCTGAAATCATCCATCTAATTATGCTTTTACCAGGGTGACTCTGAGAAGGCAATGTTTTGCTTTGCCTGTTGTCACATAAGAGTCTGTGCAGTTTTTTAGGATGTTGATGGGCCTCCTGTAGGACCTGCCCTATTTGCTGAGATTGAGACATGGACAATCCAGGATAAAACAGGAGTGACTCCATTGGTCTGCCTGAGAAACCAACTCAGAGACCTCATTAGCCACTTTTGTGTGGGGGCTGCCAGCCCTTCCTGATGCCCAGTCCCGTGGGATAACGAGGATTTGTGGCCTGGCAGATGATTGGGCAGCCATGGCTGGAGGTGCTAAGAGTTGTCACTGTGTGTACAAGGTGTCACTTCGGTCACCCAGGGCCACACAGCCCTGCCAGTGTGGCTCAGGCTGGGTCTGGAGCTCTGCATTTCCTCACATTTTGGAGCTGACAGTCACTGCCAGCCAGCAGCTCTCACCCTGGACCTGCCCATGGAGAATATGCAGCTTAAGCAACACAGTGGAGCAAGCAACTATGAGACTTCCTAACCAGAGCAGAGAAATGGGGCTGCTGTGTGAAATCTGTCAGGGAGGAATTTTTACTTTATCCAAAACGACCTAAATTTCAAAAAGCTGTCAAATATGCAAGAGAAATGTGAGTCTGGCTGGAAGGAATGCTGACAGTGTTCCTGAGCCCCAGCAGACACACAGGGTGCTGACACAGAGCTCTGATCAGTGCTCTGACACCCTCAGCTGCAGAGATCTCCCAGTTTTTTGCAGGCACTCTCCTACCCCAGTCAGGGGAAGCTCTGGGGCTGCCAGGGAGGTTTCCCTACCTCCAGGATGTGATCTCCAGGAGCAATTCTTCCATCAGCAGCAATCACAGAGTCCCGCAGCACCTCCTGAACAACGATGTTCCCTAGGGGGGTGTCCTTTCCCCCAACTATCCTCATCCCCAGCTCTTCCTCTGGATCCTCCCGGTGGATTTCGATGGTGGTAGTTTCAGCCACAAGACTGGTTCTCTGAGGAAGGTCTGCTTGTGGAAATCGAAGAGAAAAAGCAACACATTAACAGAATTTTCCTTTTCACAGCACCCCAAGATTCAAACCCCTGGCAGGCTGTGTTCAATGTAGCACCTGGAGGGAAAGCAGCTATCAGGAGACCTAAGGTCACATAAAAAGCTTAAAACCCCTCTCTTTCTTTAGAGTTGCTCCAAAATTTTTCCCATATTCTCCTAGCTTTTGGTGAATTCAAGCTCTTTATTGGTGTTGCTTGGGGTTTATTAAAAGGCACTCAGTATGGTTTGGCTATATTTAGAGATTTATTTTTCTCCTGTGACAGCTGGCCTGCTAGAAGCATGCACATAACAAACTCCAGTTTCCATGATGCCCATGAGGGAAAGGGACTACCCAGCTGTAATTACTGCTCTGCAACTTCCTTCCTCTGATTTCCTTTGCTCCCCTTTTCCCATCCCCCCTGTAACACAGGAGGAATGTGTGGCTGTTTCACAGCATACTGGAGATTAGGCAATGCTGCATTTTGAAGATGAAAGCTGTTGTTAGCAAGTGGCTGAGATCTCCCAGCACAGGGACACTCAGGCAGGCCCAGCACTGCCTGGCAGGTGTCACACCAGGGATGCAAAATCTGCTCCAGGTGTGCTTGGGGAAAAAGCCAACAGGGAGCTGAACTGACCTGTGAGTTACCTCTGTCCCAGGCACAGGGGGTGGAAGCTGAGCCTAACTTTGAGGCAAGGCACTGAGGTTTCCACGCTGCTGCCTCCCACCAAGCTGAAACAAGCGCTGCTACACTGAAGTGGAGATGGTGATTTGATCTGCAAGGCTTCCAGAGCTGCCTGTTAATCCAAAACCTAACTTATGCTAGAAAAACACCAGGAGGGAGGTACTGACCACTCCAGGAAACTGACTGTATATTTAACTTTCCTAACAAGATTAAAAAGAATCTGGAACACTTCCTAGTTACTAATTATCTGGCTTCTGCAAGGGCTTTAAGTGCTCCATGTTCACATTGACAGGGACTGCCTTTGTTTCTCCACAGAATATTGCAAATACTGACTGCACTCTGGCAGAGTTTCTCCAAATGGTTTTGTACAGTTTTGTGCTTGTGAGCAGACCCTGCCACCCCTGATGCACACGAATGCATCTCCCTTCTGCTCAAGGAAGAGATGCCTCTGATGGCTGAGCAGCATTGAGGATGTCTGACACTGCTCAGGACACTTAAAAATCGAATTTCCTGAGATAATGGCCTCATTTGTCTATTATCAAAGGCAGATACATAGTTCCACTTCTGTACCAAACTCTCACCTTCTTCAGTCTCCTCAAAAGCTGGATTAACCAGTCCAGGCTCTGCAGTCCCCAGTGACACCACAGCAGCTCCAGAGCTTTCTGCCACAAGTGAGGAGCCTCCACTTGGGACCTCTGGATCCTTGGGGGTGTTTGTCTCCCCCCTGGCAGGAGCATCTTCCTTCCCCTTGGAAATGGGATTCTTTTTCCGCTGGAGTTCAGATCTGTATTTCTTAAAGCCAGGACACCTGGAGAGAGATTGGCAGGGGCTGTCAGTGCCTGGCTCTGCCTGGGCAGGTGCCCCAGCACACGAAAGCTCTGACAAACCTGTGTGGAGAAGCTGCTTCCAGATCTCACCAGTGCAGTGCTGGTTTCTCAGATGATAAAACTGATTCTCACTTGTCCTTAAGTTTCTACTCATACAAGTATCAGCTTAAGTGCAGGCTTGTTATTTCACTACTTTTGAAATTAATAAGCAAATTACTTGAAAAAGAAGAACGTAATAGAAACAGGAGTCTCCCTTGCTAAATATTTACCTGGCAAACACTCCATGAAGAAAAGAATCCTTCTTAAATATAAGCAAATACTGAGCTCTGACGTTGTAAAGATCACTGTGAACTGTACCTTGATGCAAACGAAGTGGCTCAAGTTTCAAGCTCAGCCTTGAATTAGGCTTTGTTTTAACACACCAGCTCCACACAAGAGCAGCAAGGGAGGATTGGGCATTTTCTGTTGTGGAATGAGACCTGACCCTGGTCCTGGTGCACTCCCAGTCCATGCAGGTGATGGCTCTACCTGAATGGGAGCAATTTAATTCCTAATCCCCCACAAAGATCCCAGAGCTGGGATGTAATTGCACACACAAAATGTGCCCTGGATGCAGATACACCTGTCTCAGCATTAATGGGTGAGGAAGAACAGCTCTTTTATCATGAGTATTTATAAAAAAGGTGACAGGTGAGGAGGTGATAAATGCAAAACCATCACTTCCAGGGACATTAGTATTGGGTGTTTATCAGTCACTTTTCAAATTAAACTGAACTATTTAAATTCTGGGTAAAGAAGCCTTATCCCAGTATTACTTCCTCTGGTTTATTCCTACTCATTTATTCTGCAGGCAGTAAAATAACTTTGAACTTAATGATAGAAGCAGAATGATCCACTTGTGCACATGTCCATCTTAAGCTATCAAAACACAAATTCAGTTTGCAAATGGCAGGGAAATCAACCAATAAAGTGAGTTACTATGTGCTTCTTATTTCCTTAAATCTTCTCCTATCAGTTAATCTCACTTAAAACAAGAAAGCACCCAAATCTCAGGGCAATATTCTTATCTGTTTTTTTTTCCTCCCTGTGCCCACAGCCCAGGTGAAATAGCCTCCAATCTCAGAATACTCTACCCCCAAGAAAGATACAAACAAATGTGGAATATATAAGAGAATGATACAGTTTCCAGGCAGGTCTCTAATGTAAACATTTGAGGAGCCTCCCTCCCTCCCTCCCTTGTGTGTAACTCCTGTGCCAGAGGATTATCAGTGACAGGAGTTTACTGATAGCAGGGCAGATTTGCAGAGCAGAGGAAGGCCCAGCCCTGGTGTGAGCCCTGGGCCCAGCCCTGCAGCCTGTAACGAGTAGCCAGGACAAAGGGCTGCTTCAAAAAAAGGAGATTATAAACTTTCCCTGAAGGGAAAGGGGCTCCCAAGCACCTTCCATCCCTTCCCCTGGCTGTAACGTGAGCTCTCAGCTTGTGGGGACAGAAGACAAGCAACAACCACAAGGACACATCCCTGGCTGGAGCTGCAAAGCTCTCCTAAGTGTACCTGTTCCCTGGTTGGCTTATTTTTAAAATATGTCATTGCCACAACAAACTACAACAAGCCAAATGGAACAAGCCTGTGGCATTTCTCCCTGCTGACAAATACACCCTGCCAAGGACGGTCTGGTCCACCTGCAGCAGGGCCTGCACTTAGTTCCCTTTCCTGCAATCATTAACCAGGTGGAACGAGGGTTCTCCAGCAAGAGCTCTGTCACCTGCACTCCTTTTAAAGTGACAAAATCCTGCCTGCCAACAGCTCAACCAGCAGTGAAGCATCAAAAAGCTTCCCTTCCTCTACACAAGTGGAACAGAAAAAAAACATAGTAATTTTCATTTGCTTCCCTTTCTCAGCAAAAGAATGAGAGAAGATAATGGAATTATAAGTAGGTGATTCAACAAGTGCATAATGTGCAGCTTGGAGGGACTTGCACTATTTGAATCAAAGACTTACGTATTGCACATCTTAATTGGACCAATTAAACTGGCAGCACTGCACAATCCCTTGCTTTCAGAGCCTTGACTTTGTGCCTTTCTTCTCTGCACAAGGGTAACAAGAATAAGCTTGTTTGTAACAACTCCAGAGCTGGTGCCCCAGCTCAGGACCCACAAATGTCTGGGTATTTGACAGGTTTAGTGTCTGCAGACGGCCTGAAGGCGAGCAGCTCTTCTTCACAAGAAACTTCTCCTCCAGAGCACACACACAATTACACTGTCCTCACCCACCCACCTCTGCAGCCTCACCCTGGCATCTCTGGCGTCCCACCTTGCCCCAGTTCAGGAGCTGCTCTGAGAATGGCTGGTTCTGATGAGCAGCACAACAGCCCTGGCAAGAACAGGACGGAAAGGGGACTGCACCTGTTCTGCAGGTGAGCTTCCAGCTCGCAGCGCTGCATGGTCTGCTGGCACTCAGCCTTGAAAGGACACAGCACCATCAGCTTATCCAGCAGGTTCCTCACCAGCAGGCTGGACTTGTGGCACTGCTGGAAGGAGAGCTTCTTGCGATCCATGGGACAGAAGTTATACTCCTGCATGAAGTTCTCCAGGCACTTGAAACAGTACGTGTGCCCACAGGGCGTGTCCATGGGCTGCAGCAGGGGCTGCAGGCAGATGTGGCAGATGAGCTCATCGTCCACCTCGTCCTGGAAGTTGTAGAGGTGATTGTCCAGCAAGGGGTGGGCCTGGCCACACTCCCAGCACAGCTCGGGGCCCGGGGACGCGTGCTCCTCGGTGATGGTGACGGGGTCAGCCATGGCAGCCAGGCCGGAGATTGGCACAGCACCTCTGCCACGCACCTCGAGGGAAAGGGAGAGAGAGAGGTTTCCAGCCAAGGGCCTGCTTTAACCCCAGCCAGCTGCAAATGGGACTGTGCTCCTGCCCTGAGCTTCCTGCCCCAGAACCTGCGCCCCCAGCTGCCCCCGCAGGGCTCCTCCTCCCAGAGCACCCCGGGAAGGAACAGCCCAGGGATCAGAGGGTGCAAGCACCAGCACAAGGGTTAAAAACTGAGGCCTGAACTTCACACACACACAGACAGACTAAATAAACCCTGCCCAACACGGGCACCAGAAAAGCTGAGATAAAAACTGCATGTTGTTGAGGTGGAACAACCCAGAGAGGGAAGGGAAGGGAAAGGAAGGATACACAAGACAGTGATTTTTAAACTTCCTCTGGCTTTCCAGATTATACCAAATCTTTTAAAGACATGTGTGGTGAAAAGCCAATTTGGGGACTTCTGGTTGTTAGGTTTTTTGTTTTGTATTTGGGAGGGTAGGGAGGATGAGGCAAAAGAAGAGGAAGAAATTTCAAAAGAAACTTAAATCTAAACCACATTTCCTTCCTTTCAAGCCCACTCCCTTAAAAAAAATTTGTTTTAACAAACAATGCATTGTTCCCCACTCACCCATGCCTAAGTTCCCCCATGGAAACAAATTTCCTATAAAAAGACTAAAGCTTCCTAAGTGGAAAAAATGTAAAGAATAGTCCACATCATTTGTTGTAAGGTCAGAGAGAGGATTGAGCCTCAGCTCCTTTCAGCCAGGGAGAGCAGGATAAGGGACATACTGAGTCCTTGTTGCTGCTGCTCTGATTTTAACAGAAATGTCTTCAGTCACATCCTTTTTGAATCTTGCCAGTTGTAATTAAATATAAAATTCACTTGAGTTTCCTAGCAGATTACAAGCACAGGGATGACTGCAGGGGGGATTTTTTTTAACCTGGCAGTTATTTTAATGAAGTAGGAAATGTGGTATTAAAGGAAGCAAACTGCATTACATGGTGGGGTGAGTTGTGGTGATGTTTTGAGGAGTTTGTGATTGGTGGGGGTTTTTTTAAGTAATGAATCCCAGACTCTGAAAACAAAAAAAAAATTGCAAAACTCTGATGAAATGGAAAATTTCTGAAAGATGATGTGGAAAATACCTGAAAACAATGACTTTATCTGGAACAGGTAAAAGCCCAAGCAAGAGGGAACACTGGTCTGCACCAGTGCCTGGAGGACACAGCTGGCACGCAGCAGAACTCAGGAGGAGGGGAGACAAGAACAATAAGATAGCAGGAACAGCAAGAAAAAATTAGTCATGGGTTTCTAATAAAACCCATACATCACTCCAATTAATTGTCAAGGTAAGTCAGCTATTTAATTAAAGGGAGAACGTATCACCAGCAGAATCAGCCATTTCACAGGCGAATTTTTACCCAGCCATAGGAACTTGTTCACTTCAAAAGATTAAACCATCACTGTCACAGTTCCAGGTGGCTACATCAGGAGTTATTTGCTCCTCTCTCTGCTGCTGCAGTGCCAAGAAAGCATCTTCCCCTTGAGGGAAGCACTCAGGCTGGGTGAACATCCTTGACTCTTCTGTTTGCATTCCCTCATAACTCCTGCCTGGCTGAGTCTGTGCTCCCCAGAACAAGGCCCAGCTCTCAGACAGCACCCAGGGAAATGAAAGTAGATGTGTCCATGGCCTCCCCTCTCAGAAATCCCCCTGCTGTTTGGTGCTTGCCTCCACCTCAAACAGGCAGCCCTTCTGTTTTTCTTACTGGCCTTTTTGCCAGCCTTCAGCTGATCCTGACTGATCTTCCAGGTGCAAAAGGAACATTTCAACATCAGACCATCCCTTAAGGTCTCCTACCAATGCTAATCAATCAGCTCAGCACCAGCAGTTAATGAAACAAGGAGCTTCCAAGGCAAACACTACCAATCAGAAATACTTGTGCTTCAGGTTGGACTATTTGCATAAAACTTTGGCAGGTGATGAAACAAATCCACTTTCTCAGCAAAAACAAACCTCACAGTAATTTTGTTGATAAACTACTTTTATGGGGGGGGTGGTCGGTCAGATTATTTACCAGATTCATTCTCTGCTCTGTGTTTAAAAGTTACACAAGATGAATCCTATTGATGACTAATTTCTGAGTAATAACTTGTGGAAGATAAAAATATCACCATAATTTTGCTGCTCCAAGCTGATCTGCTGTCTCACTTCTAGATTCTTGAAAACAAGGGGTGAAATTTTCATTTAAAGGTGCCCAGGTGAATTTTCCTTTGGCACCAGTGTCCCTTCAGTAAGGAGGACACTCCTGCAGACACCAGGGAACCCAAGGCTGACACCTCTGTGATGAAACCCAGCCCAGAGCCTTGGGCAAGGCAGGGCTGAGTGAGCAGCACGGGGAGGGCAGCAGGCTCAAACAAGCCTCCCTCGCTCAGGGACTCAGGCACAAAGCAGAGCTTCTGCAAGGGGAGAGCTGCTAAAGTCTCATCCAGCACAGATGTTGCTGCAGCCCAACAAGGCACAGCTGAAGTGTGTAGAAAATCACAGTTTCATCATAACAGGCCTGGCTCCCCTCAGCTTCAATGAGTTACTCTCAAAATTCAGTCCAGAGATTCCAGCTTTGGAGGGGAGGTTTGATACAAATTCGATCCTTTGCAATCCAGACTCAGTTCCTCGTTCTAACCTCCAAAGGCCAGACCAACCCACACAGCCCCTCCATCCTTGTTTTGCTGTTTGTGTTCCATCATTCCCCACTCTCCAGCTTCCTTCCAGCAAAGGTGGCACCTTCCCTGCTCCTGCCTTTCTCCACAGCACTGGAATCTCTCCATGGCTTTTCACTCACATAATGAGGGAATCACATCAGGATCCAGCTTGGTCCCCAGTTACTACACACTGACTGCATGAAATTGTTAAAGCCTGACATGTACATGTGCTGTTCTAAAAGGGTAATACAAGAAATGCCTCTAGAGTCAGAATTATTTAGAGAGTGACACACCCACCCCTATGCCTAACAAAGAATTGAAGGAAATAGACCAGCAGAAACCTTTGTATTTCTTAATTTCTTATCTCATAAGGATTTATTTAGGATCACCTTCATCTTTACTGTATTTTTTAAAAAAATCAGAATATCACTGCTGGCTTTTTTTTTAAGTAGGATTCCTGGTACTGTAACACTGACTCAAAGACTAGACTTTATTTTTTTTTTTAAGATGACTTATCAGGTAGTCTAATCTGTATTCCTGCCAAAGCAAGACTATTCCTGACAATATTAGCACATTGCCTATTCTTGTTTTAGCTCTGCCAGGGCCCAGAGCCTCAGATCTGCTCCCTCTGGACATCTACAACACTGTTAATAGCTCTGCAAGGGGTCTGCCAAGAACCACACCAGCACTGAACCCCTCGGCACCATTCCTGGTGGGCAAACTGCTCATTCCCTGCTCAGCAGCCCAGACTTGGAAACAGAACTGATGACTCACTTCTACAGCTGGAAAAAAAAAAAAAAAAAAAAAAAAAAAAAAAAAAGCACCTCTTTAAAAAAGTGTGATTATCTAAGACATCTTCCCAACCCTGTGCCTCCACTTGTGCTGGGACTGAGAGGAGCTGTGCCTGTGGTACCTGGCTAGCCAAGAGCAGCATTCCAGCTCCCCAGATTATCACCAGCATTCCCAAACACAGCTCTGGCTCCTGCTTTTAAGGCATTTCACTGTGCCACCATTAGTGTGGAGCACAAATTAAAGTTCCATTCAATCCGGGCCTGTGTGCTCACACAATTCCAGCATTTGGTGAATTTTGGCCATGATCTATCTGGATTTCATTTCTTTGAGGGGTAACATTGCTGCTGTTCCCATTTAAAAATGGAGATTACATCACCAGAGGCTAAAGCAGACCCACAGAGACACCAGCTCCTGGGAATTTAACACTTTGTTACGGCTCTGAAGAGGATCTCAAGGGACCTACCTAAGACCACAAAGGAAACTCCCAGGGAAAAAGAACAACCCAAACTAAAAAGAATAAAATCAAGCCTGTTTCTATTAACTAACTGATTTCTAAAACCACAAATATGGTGAGTAAGCAGAGCACATTCCATATTGCAAAACACAGAACCACGCAGCCAGTCTGCAGCAAGGACACAAAACAGAAGCATAAAATTCTTTCTGAAGGATATGGGTGACTAGAGAACATCTCAAACAGCTGAAGTGAAAACATAATTTTCAAAAGGCCATCAAATAATTGGTTCTCTATTAAAAAAAACCCCAGTTGTACTGTGGGAAATATTTTAGAAATGCCACGGTTTATGCTTTTGGGCAGCTGTAGGTTAGCACTGATATAGAAATATTGAGCTGAAAATCCAAATAAAAGCTGGTCTGGGAACTGCAGGGCACGTGCCCCACGTCTCCTGCTATGTAACACTTCACTGCAATAATTATGTCAGTTATTATTTTTATAACAACATTTCCCTGGGAGACTGGAATTGCAACATTCCAACTAAAGGCTAAACAATTAATTAATTTTTTTGGGGGTGGACAAAACAAGCCAGCACAATCTGGACGAAGATGGCTGAGGGCACACACCAGCAGGGCACTGACCAAACATAAAAGCAAGTTCCAGATGGATTCTGAGGGAGCAAACAGAATCCTCTAGAAATAAAACACGAGAAAAAGGGGCAGAGCTTTTCCTCAACTTTCTTCAAACAGTTTTCACAAAGTTAAGAAGTTCTGTGTTTCACAGAATGGCTTTTTTTTTTTTTTTTTTCCATTCCAGAGACAGAGAAGTGCATTGAAAATGGGTTCTGTAACGGGGGGGGGTTGCTGAATTTCCTCACTGCTCTGAAGAAGGGTTCATGAAAGGTTTTATAGGACAGGCACCACCATCCTGACTGAGCACCTCCAGTGTGTTACCTCAGCATTTCACAACCATAACTGAACTGTCTTTAGTTTACAACAGTGGCACAGAAGTGTTGAAATAGCAGAGGATTTTTATAAACAATATTGAAGGAGGTCAATTTTACAAAAAAACACAACACCAAACCCAAGAATGGTGTTAGGTGTTGATATAATTTCCTATTATGTTTATTATTTTCTGATATGGTTGTAAATCAGGCCACTGAATGTAAAAATATCCTGGAAATGGTGCATTTATACAGCTAAACAATAAGCAAGCCTTTCACTAATTGAGCTTGCCTTGAAGCCACAGGATTTCTAAGGAGCCACCTCCAAGAGAAGCTGCTCAGCACTTGTGTGAACATTTTGACTTGGAAACTCTAAATCAAAGCTGCTTAATTGTAATCAATATCAAGAAAATGGAAATTTAAATTTCCTTGTCCCCATCATTTTTATCCCCACTCTTTAACCATAAATGTGAAAATAAGTTGTATTTAGCTCCCTGGTGTTTCTGTGCTCGTGAAACAATTCGGTATTTTATCTGCCTCAGCTTCTGGGCAAGTATCTGTTTTCTCCACCAGAAAACAGAAAGCCAATTGTATTTTCATTAATTATAATCAGAATCATTATCCTGTTAGATCAGAAAAGGGTTATTATCCCAGGAAACCCTATCCTGAGAGATGAGCTAAAAGGCTTGAGTAGAGCAGGACAATCCCAAGGAGTTTTCTGCTGAGCAACTTCTGCAGAATCAGCTCTGCAGCATTGATGGATTTCCATTTTTAATGTAACTCACTTCCAGACAGATTTATAAAACTTCTATAAAAATCCTCCAGACTTTTATAAAAATCCTGTCTGGTTAGTATATCTGAAAGTTCAACACAAGGAAAGATCTGTAATACTCAGTTTAAAAATCTTGCACCTTAAATTGTGAGCATTTTTCATTTGAAGAGAATGAAAACTTTAAGGAGTTGGTACTTTTAATTTATTTCTCTCACTACGATATGCTCAGAACATTTGCTTCTCTCTCAGTTAATGATTGCACAGAACAGTAACTGTCTCACAGGACCCACAGTGTTGAAGTATCAGAGCTAAACAAATGTAATCTCAAAAATTAATCTCAGTTCTTTCTGCAGAGCAGGAGGTTCTGCTGTTACTATTCTGTTAATATTATCTGGGCAACAAGAGCCAATAAATTTCCTCTCTCCTCCCTTCTTAAGGAATTAAGCTTTCCACTTATACTCTTCTTCAAAAGGGGATCCAACAGAAACAATTTTAACAGAGTGCTCAGAAAAATGGATACATTAAATGCCATCAAACTGAAGACAAGTGCTGCAGAAAAAGTTGGTTTATTGATGTATTTCTTCCTGCTTTCCCACCTTTGCAAGATGCTTCCACTATATCCACCCTCCTTTCTACAGCATACTCCACACAAACATGCCAGTTGCTCATTTTGTGCTTGCAGGAATCCTTCAGTCACTTAAATCAATTTGCTTCTTTGCAGAATTTCACTCAAATATTCCTATGGAAGCTTTACCACCACAGGGGTGGATTGTCTTTATATTTTTTTCTATTGTGTCTATAATCATCTCTCTCTGGGAAATTAAATACTCCCACCTCCACCCTCACCTACATTTTCAATTTGGCAGCTATCTGCAACTCTATCCCTAAAAATCAGTTTGATGTTTGTGAGAGAAGCTTTCTACAAAGAAAGAAGGAACCCAGTGCTATTATTTGAGGATTTAATCAGTCATTAATAACTAAACCTTCCCCTGCAACTCAAACAAAAAGCCCAAGACCAAACAACGAGGGATTAGGAGATGTGATGTTAAGATTTGGGTTCATCTGAATATCTGGGAGCACTCTCACTTTCCAAAGAGCTGCATTTGCCTCTGGGAACATGAGGCAAAGATGAAGTGTCTAAAGGCTATAAATGAGTATCAGATGCTGTTACCTCATCACTGCCTGTGTGCCTACCTCCAAATTCCTCCTTTACAGAGAGAGATGAAAGCCAACCTGCACACCCCTGTCCATTTGTGATCTGTATTTGTCATACAGGTCAGAAACAGGCATTGCTTTCTTAGCACAGCACTTCCAAAGGATACAGGGGAAGCAGCAGACTGTGCGCTGTATTTTATATAACTGGATGTTTTAAAAGCCCCTGTTTGAATATCCTCACCAGGGTGGTCACATCAGAGATATTTAAAAGTAATGAGAGAAGGGAGGAGGTGGGAAGAGAGAGACTCTTGCTTTTGGGAGTCAAAAGGTATTTCTGTAGCTCTAAGCCCTGCTGTCTTGTGAGAAACTCCTACAGAGCTTTAATCTTTATCACATTCTATCAAAGTGCTACGTTAAAATTAATTTCAGTTAAAAGAAATTAATCTTGGCTACTCTCAGCCTTAAGCATGAAATAACTCATTTTCTAAGTTAGTTAAAACACAAACAAGGAACTCTTGTTTTCTACAAAACTTTACCACAAGCAATCCAGCAGCATGAAAGCAGTTTTGCACCTGGAGCTGAAACCTTTCCTATCAACAGGCACAGTTTTTAACATCAGCAACAGCAGAGTAGGGCTTTGCTGCAGGACAAAGCAGCACAGAACTCCTCATTACCTGGTCCAAGTCTCAGTTTCAGTAGCACTATTTTTCTTAATGGTCTTAAAGTTAAAGAGTTTGGCACTTGGAATCTCAGCTCCACAAAATAAACCCGAGGCAGGACGGCTGAGAGTCATTCCAGAGGGACCAGCACATTTCCCCTGGCTGCCTCTTCTGCCCCAACAGCCCCAGTGCCCGATGCCATGGGTGACAGCAGGGTGACAGCAGGACACATCACCCTGCTCAGACTTCCTTTCACGGGGTAAGAGGGCTTTTTATGCAAAGTACCTTCCAGCCCAAGCTTGTTCGCACTAACTAAAAAAGCTGAAATAAGAGCTAATTAAGTCTGTAATTCCCCTTTACATTCCATCTCACCCTCAGATAGTGGTAAAGGGGAGAGGAAGAAAACAAGTTACCTTCATTTAAACAAAACGAAACCTTCTCAAACTGTGGCTCCCCAGGGCAGCTGCAGCTGAGTTTGAAGTGAACTTAAACTCTGCCAGCGCCTCTGGGTAGGCAGAGCTGCTGCAAGCAGTAGCTGAAATGCCCTTCACCACAGGGGACAGCTCCTAAGTAAATCACGAAACAGCAGAAGTCAAAAGAATAAAAAATAAAAGTCTGTGGTTTAAGATTACCTTCCCCTAGAGACAAACACAACGGTATTATATCTCATTTTTAGAAGACTTTTTAGGAAAGACATTGGTGTTAATGGTTCATGAGCTTACACAGTTGCACATGGAATTGAAGGTGCCTTTTCATACAGTTTCATAGCTTCTCCTGGTGCGATTTATTGACTTCAAACAACCCTCACAGCTGGGGGAAGCAAAACTGCAAGAGGCATTTTGTATTTGGGATGTGTTTGTTTCTTTTCAAATCTTATCCCGGTTTAAGGCTGTGTCCAAGCCGGCACCAGCAGCAGGACTTTAAAACCCAATGTTACCTTGCCGCACGGGGCACATATTTGCCATATGCGTGAATTGATAATTATATTTTCCCTTGTTCTAAAAATAATTTTAAAATGGGAGTGGCTGCCTCATCAGCTAAAGGAGCTGAAGCGACAGAGCAAAGTCCTTGAGCTGTTCCCAAATCAGTGCCACAGCCACATTCCTCCGGAGCCGGCCGAGAGCGACCGGCGCTGCCGCGGGGAGGGAGGGGAGGAATCTCCTCCTTTCCCCGCTCGGTTCTCAGCCCCCGGACACTCGGACCAAAGCGGCCGCAGGTGTTGCTCTCACAGGGAATTGGGTTTTAACCTAACGACTAAAAGGCCCAGGAGAGCTATTATGTTTATTTTTATGTATCCTCCTCGAAATAATCACGCGGCAATTTTTGTTCCCCATCAGTTGTGAGCATGTACAAGAGGAAATCCTCAGCTCTCAGGGCAGGGACTGCTGCCGTTATTTATCTGCTGTGTAGAGATCTGCAATAGCATTTATTAGGTGAGAAGAATTTCTGTGTTATCAACCCCCCCACCCTTAGATAAGTCTGAGAACTTCACAAATAGGGCTGCTCATGATTTACTGGGCTTTCAGCAACGGCCACACTGATGTCACAGGTGAGTCCCTTGAACCCTCAGGGGAACAGGGCAAGTTTTATCTCAACTCCTTTTTAACGGTCAGAAAATCAGCTTTCAAAGAGACCCTGCTCCAGCTGTTTATATCACTTGCATGATTTAAGGTAGAGGCAAAGAGTAGGCAAAGTTAGACAACACTTTTAAAAAATGCATAATCCCTTCTAGTGCTTCCCTTCCCGAATATTCCAAATAAGGAACTCTGCAGTCTCCAAATAAAATTTGCACAGGGAACCTCTAAACTTAGGGGATCACAATACAAATATATATATATATATAAAAAATTTTAAGAGCCTTTGCCTCTAAGCTGCTGATTGTCTCTCCAAATTCATCCTACTTTGTTCCATTTCCCTCCTTCCAGCCTTAAGTGCTTTTTCCTGGACCGGCACAGTGATTCTTACTGCTTATTTATCTAAATCCCCTCTAACCCTTTAGATGGCTTGTGAGATACTGACTCATGGGCAATTTCTTATCTGAAATATCAGAAAAACTGCCAGATATTTTCAAACTATTCATGTCAAGAAATTTCTAAGCCAAGAGCAACGTTTCATGTGCTGTAAATCAGGGACCATAAACTGATGAGGGATTGTCAAACACAATTCCTAACAACTGTATGAGCAGCACCACTAAAGTAAACTGAGAAGGAAAAGCCAAACAAGAGGGTTTTGTACTAAACCAGCAAAACATATTCAGGCCTGTGAGTAAGGCAACAGCTGCAACTCCTCTAGGGAGATCCACACGAGCAGAATGAAATGATGCAGCTTCATTTTCAAAGTGAAATCAGTAGAGCTGTTGCAGCAGGAAGTTTTTATTTTAATGCAGAAAATAAGATATATATGGCAGTGCAAGGAGAAGAGAAATTACAGCAGGGGTGTTTCGTGAGCTGCAGGTATTTTATTATGGAGTGATATTTATTCTTTTAGGTATGGAAGTCTAAGAGTCTACAATCCCATAAACGTGTAAATTCTTTTATTAACCACATTTGGGGAAGTACTGAATTACCATAGTTTGCAAACCCATCAATTAAAATTTCTAGGAGTTACTGGAATTGCCACTCAGAGCATTGAGTTTATCCAGAATCAATCTCAACCTGTTTCATTAGGTAACTTCCAACCTCAGTGGGTTTTTGGAGGTCATGTAGCTGCCAGGTCCCTTCTGGAGCTGTTTCTTCCACCTTTCTGAGCCCTCATTCCCCAGGCCATATGGTTGGGTTGTTTCCTTAACTCTTGCTCACCTCCCTCAGTAATCATTTGATTAAAAACCTGAAATTTTTAATTCAACAGATGTTCCTTCTTGCTGCACACCACAGGTCCTCCTCTCCTGTTTGTCCCATGGGTTTTATGCCAGTGTATCACCGTTATTTAAATGAATCCCATCTGTACCCAGCTTGCATGCTAACACTTGGACAGGGAGAGTGAAGGTGTGGATTTCCAGCACAGCTGAGTTTTCCAGCTGGGGAGCCCCCAGAGGAGGTTGGCCTCCTGTTTATCACTTCCCTGCTCCATCCCCAGCCATATGAGCCCTTTGTTTTGCCCTGCACAAGCACTGGTGCTGTTCTGACTCCATGAGCTGGTCCAGGGAGCAAATCCCTTTGGGGGAAGGAATGAATATTCCCACTGCCTTCGGCCCTTTCAGCAGCAGACACACTACATCTGCTCAGGGAAATTGTGAAAGACGACTTGGAGTGTGCAACTTCAGAGAAAGAAGTTTTGTTTTGAAGGAGCCATGTGTGCAATCTGCTCTCTTCGCTGGAGAGCTGCCAAAAGAGCTCCGGCATCAAGGACAAACGTCAGCGCCGTCCCTCAAAGGCACAGCACAGCACTGGCGCTGCTGCAGGAGAGCTCCAGTTCTCTACAGCACCCAGACCTTGGGCTGCTTGAGCCCCCAGGGCCTTAAGGATTACACAGGACAGCTCTGGGGTTCTGCGACAGTGACAGAAACTTCTCCGGGCTGCCAATTGTCTCCACTGTGCCCCTGCTGCCACGCACCCTCTGCACAGCACAGACCTCCCCTACCGCTTACTTCTGCGCTTGAGCTGGAATAGTTTTTCCTACGGAAACTTTATGTCCTGGTCTTTTTACCTTGGCTAAAAAACTGGAGTAGAAGTTTAAATACGACACTTTTTCGGCTTAGTAAGCAGCAGGGAAGCACTCATTTTGCACTTCTTACTTTCCCGAGGTAAAGTAGGTCCCAAAAACCGCTCAAGGAGTTGAAAGTGCCGTTTCAAGCGGGGTTAAAAGCAAACTAAGCCTGCAGTGCCACCGAAAGGGGCAGTCCCGCTGTCCCAGCCACCTCCTGCACTGGCATCAGCTGGCTGCTGCCTGGTCGGCTCCTTCTCCATCAGATCTCTCTCCTTCTGACATTATCCTCGAGATAACAAGTGCACCCAGCCAAGCAGAGCAGGATCACCCCTTCAGCAGCACACAGCCTCACACCTCTTTACATCCCTCATAAAAAACCTTCTTTTATAAAAATCTTTCCAGATGGATGGTTACTCCTTGCGTTAAACTAACCCTTATCATCACCTGTACTTCTTACCTTTAAGGTATTTCCAAAAGGTCCACATCCTCACCTTGCCGTGCTCTACTTGTTTATCTCAACCTCTATTTATAGGCTTTTTCCCCCTCTACATTAATTACCAGCGAACTCGCCGACTTCGCCGCTCTCCGTCTCCTAGCAAAGACATTTTTGCGCCGCTGCCTCCCTGAGACCCCCACAAGCAGAAAACCTGCCCGGGCACGAGCTGTGAAGAGTTAAACCCTGGTGCCGGCAGCCTTCACCTGCGCTGCCCGAGTCACTGATAAGGGACATTGGCTGCGGCCCCGGGCGGTCACGGCCGAGAGCCCTCCGCGGGGAGAACGGGGAGCTTCGGGGATCCGCGACCCCCGACCTCAGCCCGGCGGGACCCCCAGGGACCCCCGGTGACCCTCAGGGGACCCCGCATCCCCTCAGCCCCGCGGGACCCCCGAACCCCTTAAGGGACTCCGCATCCCTTCAGGCCCGGCGGGACCCCCCAGCCCCTCAAGGGACTCCCGCGCTCAGCCGGTCGGGACCCCCCGGCCCCAGCCCCGACTCCCTCAGGGAACCCCAGCCCGCAGGAGCCCCGAGCCTCCTCAGTCCCCACGTCCCGCAGCCCCGGCGGGACCCTTTCACCGTCCCCGCTCACCTGCGGCCGCCGGGGGCGGGAAAGGGCTCGCTCGCCCCCGGGACGGGGAGGGAAGAGGCGCTGGAAGCCCAGCGGCAACCCGGCCTGCGACAGCGGCGAGCGCGGCGCCTCCACCAAGTTTCCGGGCGGGGAAGAAAGTCGAAACCTACGTGAGAGGAGGAGGAGGCAGCGCAGCCGCCCAGGTGTCACTCGCCCGCCCGCCCGGCACGGCTCAGCCCAGCCCTGCCCTCCCCTCACCGCCTCCGCCTCCTCCTCCTCCGCCGCCGCCTCCCCGGGCCGCGCACACCCGGCGGCCTCGGCCCGCCCCGCCAGAGGAGCCGCGGGGCTGGGGCGCATCCCGGGCCTGGCCGCCCGCTGCCCTCAGGGCATCCCCGCTGCCCTCAGGGCATGTCCTGGCCCCCGGCTTCCCGCTGCCCTCAGGGCATCCCCGCTGCCTTCAGGGCATGTCCTGGCCCCCCGGCTTCCCACTGCCCTCAGGGCATGTCCTGGCCCCCGGCTTCCCGCTGCCCTCAGGGCATCCCCGCTGCCCTCAGGGCACATCCTGACCCCCCAGCTTCCCCCTGCCCTCGGGGCATCCCCGCTGCCCTCAGCTCAATTCCCCCTCGAGGTAGTCCTGCTCTCCTCAGAGCATTCCTGCTTCCCCCAGAGCATCCCTGTTCCCTGCGGCATCCCTGCTGCCCTCAGGGCAATGCTCATCCCCTCGGGGCATCCCTGCTTCCCTCCGGTTAGTTTCCCTTCCCTTTGCGGCAATTCCCAGAGTCCTCAGGGCAATTCCTGCTGTCCTCAGGGGCGTCCCTGCTCCCCTCAGAGCAATGCTGCTCCCCTCGGGTCCATTCCAGTCCTCCTCAGGGGCAATTCCTGCTCCTGTCAGGGCATCCCTGTTCCCCTCAAAGCATTCCCGCTCCCCTCAGGGGAAGGGATGGCCCTGGATACCAGGGACTGCTGATTTCCCTATTGCTTCAATAAACTCCAAGTAGGTCCAGGTTCCAGTGTCCCTATTGAGGCAACTCCTGGGAGCTCCCCTGCTTCAAACTAGCGAAATGACAAACCACACACGTGGGGTTTAAAAGTTTCCCAGCTGTGTTAGCACTATGTCCAAGCTTGGAATTCCTCCCAAAGGAAGAGACCAACCCCACAAGACCCAACCCATCACAGTTCCTGGGTTATAATTTCTTTCTCTTGTTCATCACACAGCCTTGGAATTGCCCTTTCTGCAGACAAGAGGGTCATAAAGTAATAAAGAAGATGACATTTCTGACAATAAAGAAAACAAAGGAGAACTTTAAACCAGAGGTTCAGAGGAGGATTTATTAGGAAGGGAACCTTTGTACACTGAGAGGTAACGTAGTGTCGATGGAACAAGCACACGCCTGTCTGCATTTGATCATTTAGGTTATCCAAGTTGCTGATACAGACCTAAATGGAGGGAGGAGAAAGTGCTTTCCATGTCCTGAAAAGACCTTCTCTGCTTTAATAGGGCTGGGGATCTGTGTTATTCAATAATATTCAATAAATGAGAGAAGAGACCATCTTTTATTTGGGGACTGGAACTAAATGATCTTTAAGGTCCTTTCCAATCCAAGCCATTCTATGATTTTATCTCAGTTTTTAAATTTAGTTTGTCTGTTTTGTGTCAAATTTCCTATGGAGTCTTTCTGGTTCTTTGCTGCCTCATTAATTCATTCTGTTCCCTGGTTTTGTCTGTTGAAGTCTTTCAATGAGGGGCTGTGAGCTGTGCTTGGGGGTGACTGAGGGATCTTTCTGTTGCACAGGTGAGGCTGTAGGAGGTACACTATGTACTGGAAAAGCAGCAAGGCCCTTTCATTATTTTATTTAGATTATTGTTGGAAACCAAATGGAATTGAGGCACACCAACAATTCATCTTTGCCCACATGAGATCCATGTTTCCACAGGACATGAGATGCAAGGTGTTTTTGTAGAGCTCAGCTGAGAACGATGATCCAGCTTTGCAAACCCATTGATTTTGGTTAGGATAAATTAAATGTCAGATAAGATTTCCTCTGAAGCACCAAGGCTGAGGAGGCTGGGTAGGACCCATGAGATCACTGTGAACAAAAAATATTTTAGGAATAAATCTGGAAGTGCATTTCCAGCTCAGACACGAGCACCAGAACTTGGTGCAGACACATCAGGCTGGGTCTGCACCCCAACCTCAGAGCTGAGCCTGAACCCATTAATGCAGAACTCATTTATACTGAAGAGTCTGGCCTGTAAACAGGCAAAGCTCAAGCTGAGCTCTGTAGAGCTGGAGAACTCCCGAGGGGAGAGGTTTAAACCTTAGCACAAAACCATTCCCTCTTCTGTGCAGCTCCAGGGTGAGGACAGGAAATGTGTGGGTGAACTTGGGATATTGGGGAGACCAACCCCAGGGAAATCTCATATGGATGCAAATCTTCAAAATGAGGAATTCTGTCAAGTTAGCACTCGCTGGAGATTTTTATCAGGTGTTTCTGAGTGGACAGAGTGACCACACATCATTAACATCTGGGGAAAGTTTATTGTATAAGCGTGCTGGAATCCTGGTTTGGTTTTGTAATAAAGGAATCCCACTGAGTCATGGCTACAAAATGGACTCACAGAGGACACAGGTCTCTTCTGCAGAGCTAACACAAATGTAAGGAACTGGAATTAATTTGGCTTTTAGCCCAGGCAATAGCAGCCACATCTTAAACAAGGCTTGTCTTGATGACACGAGGGCTTTGCTGCATTACTGGTTCCTACCTGCTCCAGTTCCTGCCCTGGCAACAAGGCACACCAACCCTTAGCTCTGCACAGTGAACAGGGACACTGACCCAGCTGAAAAACAAACCAGGTGAAAATCTCTATAAATGTATTTTATGTTAAACATATAAACACAATTAAAATAGATGGATATATTTTTAAAGCCAAATGGAGTTCCCCAATATAGTTGATAATTCAGAGGTGGAAAGGATGGTTGGGATTCTTCCTTAGAAATGCCAAGGAAGCAGTCAGAAGAGCAAAGTGGCTAAAGTGGTGAAGAAGGATCCCAAACCACAGCTGAATATTCAGTTTGTAAAGTGTAAATTAATTGTTCCACTGGATTGTTGTGCTGGCAGTTAATGTGTTGTGTAAACCTGAGGAGAAAGCTCAGATCTAAGTGTTTTGCATGGAAAACATCTCAGTATTTGGGAGAGAAATAATTTCTGGGTAACACTCAAATGGTGACTTTGGTTAAATTGATGCTGGTGAGAATCTCAGTCACAAACCCCACACTCTGGTCTTCACTATAGATTCTGAAACACCAAAGTTCTGCACAACTCAAGGAGTTTTTATTTTCTAGCAGTGCTGCTGAATTACTTGTGTAGTTCTGAGAGCTGCAAAGACTCTCTGTCACGAAATCCAGCAATCTCAGGCCGGGTTTTATCTGCTCTCACTGCTGATAATTTCCTGTGTGTGATTTGTACACTAACCACTGTGTGGGAAAGATTATTGTCCACACACCTGAGCAGTGTGTGTGCCAGGGATAAAATGCAGCTTTGTGGCAAACAAAATTAAAAATATCAACTGAATAAACTTGCATGTTTACAGATTATGAATTCTTTTATTTCAGAAGATTCAGACAGCTTTTTTTTAATCTGAAAATATGTACTCAATAAGCAAAATAATTGGAAAAATAACAGCAGGAGAATTGGATGAGAAAGCAAAAACACATCACACAAAGATTTATAGATAAACTCAATCCCAATAAAGTTGCATAAAACTTGTGTGTGTGGCTGTCCTCTTGTGGGAAGGTGCAAGGAATATAGGACTGCACGCTATTAATTTGGGACTCAACTTTGATGTTCCATCACAAACAAACCGAAATTCCCAACCCACACACAAGAATGTAAACACAATTAAAAAACAAATCCCACAAACAAGGAGAGAGAGTCATCCCAGGAATTTATGATTAAATGCCCTGGAATCTCCCTTTTGTGGCGAGCACAGCGATGGAAGCACGTGAGCGTGAGGACCGAGGGCATTCTGCTGAACCCAAGGTCCCAAACACTTGGTTTGGATTCGTCCTGCCAGACTTTTTTTGTTGCTTTTGCAGTATTTTGTTGTGTTTGCTGCAAATTATTGCTACCTGTGCATTGCCTACTGTGTTTTATAGGGAGCAGCCAAAGTCCCAGTGTTTGGAATTTATAAATGGGAGCAAACAGATTATTCAGAAATAAAACACAAGAATCTTGTATATGTTAGTAATGATTTAGGGCTATTTTACATTATCTTTCCTCGTGGTGTTTTATTAACAGTGGGCAGTTATTAACAATGTTGGAGTACTTTATTTGATGGATCTGTAGGATGTTTTCATTAGATGTAAACAGACTGATTCTCTGCTTCCAGAAAAGTGCCTGTTGGCAGATATAAAGAGGGCATCTGGCTTTTCTTAGGAAGGGAAAAACCCATCTGGCTTTTTGCAGCAAAGCAGATATGGTAATAGAAGGATAAAAAAAAATACATTAAGAAAATCACTTTCTGTGTTTGCTGCTGTGAATAATATTGATGCCTGTTCCTTACTTTTTTAAATGATACTGTTGAAATGTTGCAGCTGCTTTGTAACCAACTCAGATTTCTTTTTATCATAATGCTGCTGTTGCAATATTTTCAGTGAGAGTTCAGAAATACTTCACCTACCAAAAAAAAGATACTGTAGCAAGAAATAAAATAATATTTCATTAGGCCAGCTGCAGCTCTCACTGAATTCTGCTTTATTATTTTACAGGAGTGGACTTGATCTTTGTGGTGCTCAGCCCAAAAGCATGACTCCCTTATTAATTTCTTGAAGAAAAGAGATAAGGTATGAAGTTTCCAGCAATTATTTCTACATAGCAAGTATGGTGCTCAATTTACTTTATAGTCTGTAATTACAACACTGTTCTCTTAGTTAAAACCGATAACAGATATGAAGGAGACTTGATCCAGTTCAGGAATATTATCTATACAGTTTTATGCCTGGGAGGTTCTGCTGCTCTCTGATACAGTGTCTGAGGTAAATAACCTGTTCCTGCAGGGTTTAGAGTTTGACCTCCAGCCACTTTTGTTCTGCTAACTGGTTAAAAACAAATCTGATTTTCTGTCTGTGTTTACGAGCAGCTTTTCTGTTTAGGAGCTGTTTTTCTGTCTGTGTTTATGAGCTCCTTGGGCAGCCGGGCCAGAGGAAAGGGCTGTGTGTGTCCAGGGGTGTTATCCTGTCCCTGACAGGAAACGCTTCCCCTTGGGCTCCCCAGTGGGGCTGTGCAGCTCGGATCTTCCTGGAGAGGCAGGAGCCACGGGAAGTCTGCAGCGCTGCTCCTGGGGGTGGGAACTCCCTGCCAGGGGTGTCTGGGAGCAGCAGCAGGGATCATGGAATTCTGAGCACAGTGTGGCATTCCTGGAGCGTGTTCAGGGCTTGCTCTGTCAGCACTGCAAGGCAACAGAGCACCTTTATTTCTCCAGCACGTGCAAAATGCTCAGTAGGTGTGAGTTTGGGAATTTGATCACCTTGCATTTGGAGGTGTCTGCCAGAGGATAATGCTTGGCCCAGGCTTCTTCCTGCTTCAGCAAGGGCTGCTTGGCCAAACAAAGTGTTGAGAACACCTCCATTTGGAGAACTGAACCAGAGATCCCCTGGGTTCATGCCACCACAACATCTTTCAAACCATTTCCAAAAGCAGAACCTCTCTCTTTTATGTGGTATTTCACCCAGCCACACATTTACAGCCCACACCTGGGCTCAAGAAATGACTGCAGCAAATCCTGAGTGTCAAACCAGCCATCAGCAGTGGGACCAGGAACGTGACAGCTGTGCAAAGAATGGTAAAGGATAAAGATAATGATCCTAAAACTCATAAAAACTGACAGGTTCCTCTCATCACTTCTTCATCCCCAGCTTGCTGCAAGCCCTTCAGCACAGCAGGTGCCAGAGCAATTTAAATGTGCATATAGAAAATATCTCCATAGGGATTACTCCTTTGGTGCCTGATTTTCACTCACTTCTGGAACAGAAGAGAGGCTCAGTGTCCATTTATTTAACAGGGTTTAGCACCATCCTCCTACAGAGTGAAGAAGCATCTCAATATCAGGAAATGTCAAGATATTTGTTAGAGGGGCAAAATGTACTGAGATAATTTGACATTTCTCCCTGGAGTTTTCAGTTGTTAACGTTGCCCTGGAATACCTTAGGTATTTACAAATCAATTTTTAATAATAGTAATATACATCCCAAAGGAATGTGGGATGGCTGCAAGTCTCATCAGGCTCTAGCACAGATCTGGAGCCATACCGGTTAAACACATTTTTCTTCAAAACTCTGCTCAGGAAAAGTGACATATTTCTAGTGAGACTGTTCAGTCTACACCAAAAAAATAGACATATCCTGAGGAAAAACAAGATCCATCCAAATAATTGCTATGTGCTGCAGCTGGAGCTCTGTTTCCAGAAAATAGCTAAATATAAACATTCCCGACTGGATGGGTGGGAAGCCAAGGCTGCCTTGCAGCACGGATACCCACTAAATAGGATTATCTATTAACAAGCTAATCCACAAGAATTCATTCTGCACTGAGAGGAGATCAGAGAAAGAAGCAATACAGCTGCTTCAAGTACAATTATATAATTACTAAGACTTCTCTGAAAATGCCATTGTGGCCTCTGATAGGAGTTATTTCTCTCATTCCTGAACCAAGCTGCTTCATTTCCAAATCCAGAGGTAACCTTTTGTTAGCTGTCAGTCAGGAACTCTGCACCATCCCAGGTGACCTGCAGCTCTGGTTTTCCTCTGCAGAGCCACTGGAGATGATGGAGAAGAAGCCACAATTTCAGTGCTGCTGTCCCAGATTCCTTGGAAAGGACACTGCAACCCCAGCTGTAGGACTTTACATAATCTTTGTACTTGTACATCACTTCTGCTTTTCTAGGTGACCTCTAAAATAGAAATCTGAAGTGTCACAACAATAATACAGCTGTAAAAATAGAATAAACCTTTCATAGGAATACTTTAACACAGTTCTGTCATAACTTGGAGCTGGCTTTTGGCAGACCCAGTCATTAGACCCTGCATGCTTCTGTAACCTGTATTTTGGGCTCTTTTCTGGAGAAATGTAATTCTGCAGAGTTGCCACCTGAAATTCTGGACCAGATGCCACAGATTTTCTGAGGGTTTTCATGGATGTATTACAAGAGTTTGCTGGCCATAATTATGGATTGTTGCAGTAATGAAAGTCCTCTGTCGTGCTTCCCCATTAAGCTGAATTCATATGCAAGGGATGGTGGTAAATTAAAAGTTAAAAACAAAGGTGCTGCATGTGACACAGGACATTCCAACAGCGATTCTCTTCCTGCCGGTTCTCCCCTGAACACTCAAGTCATCACCTGCGGAAACAAAGGATTTTTGTGCTTTTGTCCACAAGACTCTTTGAGGATATTTTATGGACCGATCTTGTCAAACCCTGAGAGCAGCGCTCAGACTGTTCTGACCAGTTTTAGCGGCCTGCCTTGAATTTAAGCTATGCATGACTTAGGAAGAACGAGCTCGTTAAATACATTCCAGTGGTGACTTAGCATAAGAAAAAAACACACCTCTTCCGTGCCGGGCTACAAATGTGCTGCTAAGTCAGGTGGGGTTTGCCTCTGGATAATTTGCTTGGCTGAAGTTAAGATTCTGCTGTCTGAACATAATAAAAGAGGTTGGGATGAGGCACATCTGCCTCCAGCCCAGTCATCCAGACCTGCGAGATCTTCAAAATGCTGAAAGAAGTAAAAATAGTTTTACAGGAAAAATGAAGGGATCTGGTATGAAAGAGTTACTTTCCAAAGGACTATGTCTGTGACTGCAGATATTTTAAATAGATCTTCACCAGAAGAGCCTTCATTTATGTTTTGACCAAGGTGTTCCTATAATGGACTTAAAAAGAGCCTGCTCCGTGCCAATACTCTCCTCATTATTGCACAGTAAAACTAGAAATTAATAATAATTTTAATAAAAACTCAAGGGATGTCGGGTGAAATGGAACACAGACCTGTCATATAATATTGACTGAAGTACATAAATGAAATCTGCTCTTTTGGTCATAGCCCACTTTAACTTCCCCTTTTGGCTGAAATGTGGAGCCCAGCTCTGAATTCAGAAGAAATGCAACAGCTACACTCTTTGTCCTCCTCAGAGAAGGGGTGTTTAGGAACCAGCTGCTCTGGGAATATCATCAGCTATATCCCAGTGTGTCTGGTGACAGGAAGTGATTTGACATTAAATTTATTCGAGATCAGAAATCACTGCTCACTTCTAGTGTTATCTTTTCTACATTTTTCAGAAGATGCAATGGTCAATGTAATGATCATTATATATTAAAAAACCAAACCAAAACAACAACAACAAAAAAACCCACCAAAAACAAGCAAGCAAAAAAGCCAAACCCACAAATTCTACATCCCCGCTTAAGTGAGGGATATCCAAACTATTAATCTGCATACTAGGGTTTAGGTCGTTAAGAATTTCTTGATCTGTGGGACTGAAATATATCCCCCAAAATGAATTACCCAAACAATATTTTCCACAACCTACTCCATCTCATAGATCCAGCAATTCCATCCTGTGGCTGAAGATGCTTTTTTTTGTTTGTGCTCACAGGACATCCTCTGATTTCTGGCCCAGCTGCATTCCTCACAGCCGTGGCAGTTCCCCTCTGCGATGAGGCCACCGGCAAGTTTGTCTTCTTTACTCATAACACTTGGTCTTTCTTTTTCCCTAATCATCAAAAAGCACTTTGCAGAAGTTAACTGCAGATTTGCCTGCTGGCAGATTCCCAGTTTCCAGTTCAGGTTAGTGATTTAGAAACTGTAGTTTAGTCACTACAGCACAACAATGAATGTGTTTAATAGACCTCAAGGAGCTGCTTTTATGCTTATTTGCATCTGCTTCTATTTGTGTTTATTCTTTGTTAATTGTGGAAATTAGCTCAGCACTCCTCTTGCTTTTTACAAGAAAAAGCTTCCTAAGGGGTTTAACTTGCTGCTGGGGAGAGGAAGGCTTGTCTGTGGAATTTTGGGAAGAATTTGCCAGATAAGGCCCCAAGTCCAAGCCAGGCATGCTATTTTTATCCCTGATATGACTCTGAGCTGCAGTACTGATGTTACAGTAGCAGTTAATTTAGGGTTCAAAGCAAGGTAAAAGGCAACTTGATACTCTTTAATTTTGTATTAATAAACATTGCTTATGAAATATTACTTCTGAAAAGGCTACTTTGTAATTGCATCACAAGGAAATTCCTTTTTCTTGGCATGGAGATGTTGCTTCCATAGATCTTGGCACAGAGCAGTGTGAATCTATCACATTGTTGCAATCCAAAGAAAAGTTTGGTTCAAATAAGATAATAACAAAATGAAATAAGGGGAATAATCTGTGTAAATTAGGGCTAGTTATCTATGCACAAACAAAAATACTGACACCAGCACAGGCTTTTCAGTTCAGCAGAACCTCTGCAAACAGGGCTGTTCTCTGCCTGGCTACAGCAACACTGCAGGTGTGGGTGTGAGTAAAGGAGCAGGTCAAAAACCTGTCCCTGGAGGACACCAAGCTCAGGTGGAAAAATACTCTTCCAGCCTTTGCTGTGTGTGGTCAGAGTCCAACAAATCAAGATGAGGTTACTCTGAACACTGCTGCTTAACTTTAAAGGGATACATCATGTGGCAGCTGAGGCACGAACTTCCTTGCTGCTCTCTGTTCTCAAGCTGCCTTTATAATAAAAAAAATCTCAGTGTCTACTTTCCCTTTTCCCTGAGGAGTGGTTGGGGTTTGGGCTTTCTGCTGGATATCCTGGCTGCTCCAAGCTCAGCCCTGTGGTGGAAGCAGGATCTGATGGAGAATCAGCCCTGCTCAAACCCCAGCTTTTGTAGTGGTTTTGCTGCTTAAGCAAAGGTATTTGTGGATTTATTTTCGAATCAATTAACGCCTACATTATTTTCCTATTTCATATCAATTAGTGCCTACATGCATAGGAGGCAAAGTGCTTATATTTAGTTTTTTCCAATCTGCACTGCTATGAGCACATACACTGAAAATATTACTTACATTTGGACTTTTATTCCCTTACCTGTAACATTTTAGCTACAAAGCATAAAAAATCCATGAGGATAGCTCCATCAATCCAGCTGTTTTGTAATAGTTGTGACCTTCTGCTTGTCCTGGAAGCTTTTTGGAAATAACCTATAGATCATTGTCTTTGGCAACAATTTCAAAGTTTGATTTACGTTCTTCCCCTTGCTCCATTACTAACGAAGCTCTTTAGTGACAGGAGAGCCGTGAGCGTCCCTTCAGTCCCTTTGCTTGTCCCTGGGGGTCCCCTGCTGCCCCTCCCTTGGGAGCACTGCAGAGGTAAAGGAGGAGTACCCTCTGCTGGCACGGATTGTGCTGGGCTCTGTCCCACAGCTCTCAGCCTGCCTGTGTCAGTCCAGAGCACATTTCCCAGTCATCCTTACCTCCATATACTCATGGACAGATTTCCCTTCACATGCATTTTTATGCTTTAATGACTTTTTACTATTCTACCTAAATTTGATATTTTTCTCATCATAGTGTGATGCTGTCATTGTAAATAATTTCTTTCACTGCTTTGCTTTCAGCTCCTTGAGTTAAATATTTTTTCCAACAATCAGCACCTGGACAAAACATATTATGATCTGTTTTTAAGTGCTGATACTCTTGATAACATACATTAAACATGAGAAGCTGATGAGATTCCAGATCACATTCCAGGGATCACAGATAAACAGTAAGAGGCTTGAGGAAGTTTCTATGACAGAAATTTAAGGGGGAGAAGAGTTTTGGTTTCTTTTCAACCACAAAAGTAAATAGCAGAGAAGAATTGCTCTTCTGAGACTGAGAAATAAAAATTTTCTTGGTCTACAGATGAATCCAGGCCCTATTTAGCCACACTTAGCAGGAGTTCAGAGAGGAATTCCTGGGACCTGAGCCCTTTGGTGAGTCTTGAATGCAGTGACCATCAAGCATAGCTGGGAGAAAGGAGTAGCTGCAAATCAAGATTAGAAATCCCCTTGGGGCGAGGAAGAAGGAACAGATTGTGCTGCCCGTGGTTTGCCCCAGGGCTGGTTCTGAGCATTCCCTCTCCCAAATGCTCCAGCAGATTTTTAGGAAAGACAAACCCCAGTTCCCTCGGGCCCCTCATTGTCCTGCTGTGTTTAACTCTGCTGTCTGCCCCTCTCTGGCCCAGAGGAACCACCTGCCTGCTCTGGGGCCCCTCACAGATGTTTGTAGGCTGCTTTATAACAGGGGGCAGCTGCCGTGCATTGATGGAAAGCCACAGAAAACCACGGCAGTTGCTCTTTCAGCTTCTTCGGTGACAAGTGTCTAAAGCAAAACCTGGAGCCTCCGCTTCTGTAACAGCATCAGACCCATCCACAACATCAAAGCTGTCACTGAGCAAGCAACACAGAAGACATGACAAAACCACACAGTAGGCTGCATATAAAATAGTAAATGATTGTATTTATTTTCTATGTTTACCTCAAATAATCCTTTGGAGGTCTGAAACAAAAGCAAGGCAGTGCTCGGTAGGTGTCAGTCCTTTGAGAGACTCATTCCACAGCTCCAGCACCGCACCCATCAATGGGGTAACAGCTGAGCTGAGAAGGAAAACAACACAGCTGGATTTCCTTTCCTGTCCTTCACACCTGGGGATTTCTGGTGACTGGCACTGCCCTGCTTGGATGTGTCACCTTGTGAGACAGCGCTTTTGGGGCAGCACCTTCCAGAGATGTTGCATCAAAGAGGATTCACTTTGGAATGTCTGTGTTTCTCCTGGTTGGTATTGCCTATGACTTATTAATCACAGCTTTGCAGTTTACACTGCAGCCCAAAATTCCGTTGTATTCCCAATTCTGTCAAAAATAACCATTTAAAAATGCTTTGATGCCGTTTTTCTGGAGAAATGTGATCGGCTTCCTTTCCCTGATAACTCTGTCACACCGTGACAGGTAGCTGGGAAATACCCGGTGGTTTACAAATCCAACACAGCTGTAAGAGTTTGCACGTCTGAAGCTGTATGATTACTGCAGATTGAGAAGTCTGTTCAATGAATAGATTTGGATTTTCTCTTCCCAGGAGGGAAGTTGTGCAGTTGGCCTTGCTTTGCTGCTCTGATTCATATTTAGAGTCAGACATAAGCAGAGCTCACCTCAGCCTCTTCTTTCTTGGATTCAAAATCTTAGCGAGGTTGCAGATTTTTGACGTGACATCACTTGGCTTATTTTCTAGGGTCTTCTGATTTGAATGATTTGTTTTCAGGAGGCTTTATCTGTCTATGGTGCTGCTTTGTAAACTGAGGGGCCAGATCCAGCTGAGATCAGAGGGTTCCCATCAGATTAGGGGAGGGAGGTAAATGATACCCCTTTCAGAATTCAGAGACACAGACAGAGCTGCGTCATTAGCAAAGCAGACAGGGGGATTTCTCTTCTCCAGCCATAGCTACTGACTCTCTCACACTCCTATGTGGTTATCAAACCTCGTACCACAATAGGATATTAATATCCAGTATCCCACTCTAAGTCACGTTGGATAACTGCAAACTACAGGGAGTGTGTTCCTCTGAAGGGCAGAAAACAGAAATGGGAAATACCTGTTAAGGTATTGGTCCAATCATGCATTTATTATGGGCTTATCAGACAAACATATAAAAATTTTAGTGTTTCTTGGCTTGACACTCTAAACCTTTCTTTAATCTCCCTCATCCTCCCAAAACCAATGCTCTCACCAAAGAGCTTTGACTTCAAAATTTCAGTCTTGAAATACAGTTCCACGATTTTCACATCTCTATCTCCAGAAGTCTCACCCAGATCACCGAAGCTATTTCTGCAGTATATGTGTTGAAAATGTTACAATTTTACAATTTTTTAAAGTAAAAAAAAACCCTCCCATGACTAAAGTAAAAGTTGTAACTTTAGTCATGGGCTTGTTAGCAGTTTCTGTGACACCTGCAGAACCCCCTAAAGTACATGAAAACGGCAAACTTCCAGCAAATTTAGAGATTTGGGTCCTGTCCTTGCCCACAATGTAGTGTCAACAGCACACTCACTATTTATTATTTTCACCTATCACAAAGCAGCCACAATATTTGCCCAACTTCTTGAAATGACCGGAAAACCTTCGAAGAATTAAATCTACCTATTAAATACCTCATGTAGCTGGCTAAGTGGTAATTGAAATAGGTGTAAGTGCATGGCACGGTGTCCAGGAGCCTGCCACGACCGCCCTGCCATTCCCGAGCATTCAGCCGAGAGACAGCCAGCGTGTGTGTGTCTGCGAGAGGGTGGGGTGGAATATTCATGCCATTGAAAGGACTCACGTTGTTACTTAACAACTACATTAACCTCCTGTCACAAGTCATGACCTTGTGCTGACCCTGGCCAGCAGAACAGCGCAGCTCTGAAGTACAAAACATGAAAGTGGGAGAAGGAAGGAGCAGAGGAGGAGGAGGAAAGCTCAGCCCTTCATGGAAGAGGCTTCCAAAGGCATTCAGACAAACGCGGAACAAAAGCCGCTGTGCACCATCCCCACCCAGGCACTCACTCCCTGGGAAGGCTTTTCCTGGGGAGCCTTTCAGAGGCAGCTGCAGCCTCACACGACCTTTCAGCTGTCAGCTTCCTTTGAATGGTGAAGCACAGCGGCCGGGAGCACACAGACAGCAGCCTTTAGATCTCCTCTTTCTGCCCTGCTTCGCTTTGCAGCACAGCCCTGTTTGCACAAGTGCTGCTGGAAGCTCATCCCGCCTGAATTTCAAAAATTCGGGGAAGGGAAAAACTTCACTCCCCAAAGATGCTTCTTCTGTAGCTTTTTGGTGGCTGGAGTAGTTTTGATAGCAGTGGTGGGAATTAAAAGCCTAACTCTGCAATGTCAGCATCAGGAAATGGGCAAAGTGACCCCAGGTTTAAGCAAGAAGGAAGAAATTGGGATCTGATTGGCACAGGTGGAAGTGCAGCAGGAATTTGTTTTGCAAAGAGCAACTGGAAAAGTTCTGTGGAGCTGTAAAAGTACTTTGAAGGCAGGATGGGAATCTCAGTGAGGGCTGTGGAGAGAGATGATGAGAAATTCCTTTGGGTTAAGGGCTCTGAGGGGAAATACCAACTCACAGAGCTCACAGGAGCTCAGGCAGGGTGGTTTTATCCCCTCTTATTTTCTAACAAAGTAGCAACAAAAGTGGTGACACCTCAGGGTGGCTTCAGTGAGCCTTGAAGAATTATTCACATTTTGCTGACCATGGATTTTGGTCAGCAGACACCTCACTGCTGGGGAAGTGCTGACCCGTCTGAGCAGTGGCTCATTTATTCATTTGCCCTCTCCAGCAGATGTCAGGACAGGATGTTTCAGAGGAATTTCCATAAAGAGCCTTTCTAAAATAACCTGCTTCAAAAAGAGGCTCTTGGTGCAAGCAGAGATTGGCTTCTGTTCTGAAGCTTGAGGTTTATGAAGATCGCTGTTTCTCTTTGATTTTTCCAGCAGTAAATAATTATAGGTTTGACATCCTCAGGCTTTTAAGTATCATGAGTCAGACATCCAGCTATGAGATGGTTCATAAAATTCTCACTAACCTAAAAATAATAAACACTGGGTTATTTTTTTTGCTTTCTTCCTGGATTTGCATCCTTTAGGGTTACAGGTTTTGGGTTTTCTCCTGTGGCTGTTTTAAGTGTTCTCCTTATTCCAAAGGCTGAGGACTACATGTGCACAGCAAATTCCAGGAGAGAGGTCATCCAGAGAAGTTGGACAGCTCTCAGGAATTGCAACAATACCCTGACAGCAAGCAAAGGAGCTCTGGCACAAAACCCTATAGGGCAGCCGTATGCCAGGTCAGGCAGTTCCCAAATGTATAAAGCCATATATTCTGCAGGGGCTGTATCTCCTGTTTGATCTCCAGCAGCAGCAGCAGAGAGCCCTTCCCGTCTGACAACAGCCAGGCCAGGCCAGCTGGGCCCTGCTCCCCTCCCACTTCCCTCTGCAGCTCCTGCCTTCAGCTCAAAGCTGCTGGCCCAGCTCTCCCTGTTTACATGTTTCCAAATTCAAGGAGGAAAAGGGAATATCAAACAGACCTGGGCTCTTTTGAAGTGGCTGGAGGATGCTATCGGGTCCAGGGGGTGTGTTGTGCCTTTGAGGCTTGTTTGTCTTTCCCTGTTCTTTGTGTGCAGGCCTTTAACCATTCCAGTCCCCAAACCATCCCAATCCCAAAGGAGCTTTAACCATTCCAGCCCCCAAACCATCCCAATCCCAAAGGAGCTTTAACCATTCCAGCCCCCAAACCATCCCAATCCCAAAGGAGCTTTAACCATTCCAGCCCCCAAACCATCCCAATCCCAAAGGAGCTTTAACCATTCCAGCCCCCAAACCATCCCAATCCCAAAGGAGCTTTAACCATTCCAGCCCCCAAACCATCCCAATCCCAAAGGAGCTTTAACCATTCCAGCCCCCAAACCATCCCAATCCCAAAGGAGCTTTAACCATTCCAGCCCCCAAACCATCCCAATCCCAGGGGAGCAGCCCTGGCACCATTACAGGGCTGGGGTGCTCTGTGTTGGAACAATTCTCTGTGTGGTTTTCAGGCATGGAAGTTTCTTCATTCTTTTGAAATCAATGATTGCACTGAGATAAGTTACTGTCTGCCAGGAAAAAAAAAAAAAAAAACAACAGTGATTTGATTTGTTTTTTAAGGAGGAGGTTTGTCCCTTGGCAGAGAACTTCCTCCTTTAATGTCAGCTGCAATGTTTGCCATTTGGAGACCTTCAATCATACACACACACCATTAAATAATGCCCTTAAAAGCATCCTGCTCCTTCTCTCAGCTTTAGCACTTAAACCAGGAGCTCGCTGCGGCTGCCCTGCGTCCTCAAACCCTTGTCTGTGGCTGCTCTCTCCTGGTCGGTGGCCGGAATTGCTGCTTGAGCCCTCAGGATCGTGTTGAAAGGTGAAACTCAAAGCACCTGGGATTTGTCGAGGCTCATTTCAGGACCGCACCACTTTGCCAAATCTCCGTTAATGTGAAAAATCTTTTATAAGTGCAAAAGGGTGCTCTTTTCAATTAGGAAGTAGCGAGGAAGATAAAATTTTGAAACTCCAAATCCTTGAAGTGCCTTAGAGTTTTGAATATTAATATTAGGAAAAAAACCCCAATAAAATATTTTCAATTCATTACTAAGAGCTTTTTTTTTTTTTCAAATCCAGGCTCTGATTCATCGTGTCTTTTTATAGATTTTCCAGGAACTGGACTAAAAGCAGCTCAGATGTAGAATCACAGAATAATTGAGGTTGGAAAAGACCCTTAAGACCATGGAGTCCAGCACTGCCAAGGCTACCACTAAGCCATGTCCCCAAGTGCCACATTCACACGTCTTTTAAATCCCCTCAGGGATGGGGACTTCCCTATCCAGCCTGTTCCCTCCTTCTGGCACAAATTTGTGCTCTGGCCATATGCAGCCAGCAACAGGTTGAAATATCCTTACTTTGATTCCATGTACTGCTGTATTGTGCTACTTGTATTAAAAAAAATTAAAATTAAAATTAAATTGATAAATGGTTTTAAAACCAAAATTATCAACAATGTCAGAAAGATAAAAACATTTCTTCACTTTTTTTAAAGTTTAATTTTCCCTTTTGTTTTCACTTTAAAAATATGAAAAGTGTCAGTTCTGTTTATATATGTTTAATTTAAGGTATTTTGGGGTTTAGGCAGCTCCTTAACTGCTATTTCTGTGTGGAGATCTATTAAATAGGAAGCAGCAGTACTTTTTCATTCTTTATTGTTCTAGCCAGTGAGTCCAGGTTACCAGGAAAGGCAGCAGGGTTGAAGTTTTAGCAGGAGTTAGATTCTTTATTGTCTGGGCTTTAATCCTTCTGCGATCAGCCTTTTGTTCTCAGCTCTCTAGGCCTGGTGAAGGCAAAGCTGGGTTCCACAGTATCCTCCTTCTTTGCTTCCCAGATTGCTGGGACACCTCTGCAGAGCTTAGAGTGCAGCAATAGGGGGACAGGATCTTTTCTCTTCAGCTAAAATTGTTTTTCACATCCTTTTTACTACCTGGGAAGAGTTTCCTCCGTTGTTGAAAATCACTGTTGGATGATTTTTATGTAGGAGCAATTTTCAAAGGTTTCGAGACCTGGTGATTGCAGAGGGTGTCTATAATAGAAAAAGTCTGCAAGATTCAGATTCAAATGAGCAGAAAATGTCCCTGAGAACATTCTGGCGTGGTTTGTTCTTAGATTTTGGGGTGTGATGCTTAGGAGTAAAGGTTGGAAGCAGCCTGAGATGTCCTGGCCAATCTTCCCTGGATGATATAGAGGGATTGCATTGAATCCTGCAAAACAACACCTCCTGCAGATTGATAGACTTTGTATCTGACTGGTTATAAAGCATGGGCAGAGATTAAAGAGTCATCTTTAATTGGATGCCTTTTTAGGGTCCAAAAACCTTGTGTGATTTCTTTTCCTTCTTTGTATTGTCTTATGCCAAAATATCCTCCTTCTCCATCTCCTGTAATTTGTCATAAAATTGCTCTCCTAGTCTTAGGGATGTGGTGATTTTTTCATTTCCATGACAACACAAAAAAGCTTCCAGAAACAGAGATTTCTGACTAAATATATGAAAGTTGTTGAAAAGCACAACTGCGAGAATTCTGCCCACCCACTGTAAATAACAGACAGAAAAGTTGAGGTTACATGATCTCATCTTTTGAAACTGAAGTGTTCTTCACATCTTGTTGATTTACTGAATGTTGGGTTATTTTTAATTGGGTGAACAAGCATTTCTCCAAACAACAGCAATAAGCCCTTAATATGCTGATCCACAAAGTCTTGCTCTGTGTCATGGCCTCCAATAAAAATACACAGAACAAATACCCAGAACTGAGGTTTTTCTGATAAAATGGCTAGAAACAATTGAAACACTTCTAATCCAGCATTTAACCTGAATGTAAGACTCTGTAAAAGTGCAAATGTAAATGAAAACTGTGCTCATATCTCAGCCTGCAGTTTAAACCCGTGATAAACTAAATCCTAAAGCCTCATATTTGGAAATGTTCAAAAACAAAGTGGCTCCAACCCTGAGCTGTCATTTCCCCTGTTGATCTACCTTTGGTGGAGTATCCAGGTGTCTTGGTGTCAAATGGGTTTTTATAGCCCTTTCCCAGGATTTTAACCACCATTCCCTGCTACATGAACAACACCCCTGTGTTTGATGCATTCTGAGGCAGAATGAAGCTCCCTCAGCAGCTTGAAAAGAGAAGAAGCCACTGGGCCTTGCCCAGGGGTGCAGCAGGGTCAATTCCATGGATTCCCATGGTGGGGAAGGAGTCACCTTTTTAATAAATGTATTTGTGGGTTTAGAAGAGCTCTCCCTGAAAGCAATGTTGATCCTTGCCTGTGTGCTGCACCCACACTCTGCAGTGACTAACAGTTCCTAATTCATGCTAATAACTTCCCTGAGGAAAATGGGAATGCCTGGCCCTTCACCCTGCCTTGCTCTTTTATTGTGGTTCTCTTTACAGATCTCAAGCCTTGCAATTTAACCTGGTGAGAGGACTGGCCATCCCCACCTTTCTGCTGCCTTGATAAATGATTTATTTGCATGGAAAATCATGCAAATCAGCTGTTGAATTTTTGCCTTACTTAATTGCAAAGCTGGTTACTGCTCTGTGTAAACATGCTGATGGTGTTCTGTTTGCTGACAGGAAAAAAAGCAGAATTGGGACAGTTTATATTTGGTAATGCTTGGTTTTTGTGGGTGGCTTATGGCCTAATCTTGATGGAGACGTTTGGTTTCTATTGTATGCTAGAAAATAACAAGATTTTAGAAAAGAAATCCTGACTCTTCTTGGTGTGAAGTGTTTGATTCACCCCTGATCCATTTTTTTCCCTTCTGTTACATTAATAAAATCTGAACTAGCAAATGAAAAGGGATTAATTGCATACAGGCATCCAGTAGCTTTGGTTCTGTTTTCCCAATTTTTCTGTTGCTACTTTCATTGCTAAAATGCTGTAAAATGTTACCATGTTCTGTGGGTGAAATTTAATCTGCTTCCCCTTTCATTTGCAGAGGTGGAAATAATTCCAAAGGGGCAGGAAAAGAGTCTTTTGCATGTTAATTTTTCTGTGTCAAGTCTTGTACCCTGAAAAAGTCCAGGAACTCCATCCCTGTCCATGGCAGCATGCAGGGACAGCCCCCCTCTGCCCACAGCACAAGGAGAATCCTCGGGATTGGGGCTTGAGAGGGAAAAATCCCTGGGAAGAGTTGGGGGCGTGTGCTGCACTGTGTGAGGCCTTTGCCAAGCAGGCTCAGGTTCTCCAGAGTCAATTCCCACCTTTCCTGGTTTGCTGTCACAGTGTGGCTCAGGATGCTCTGCAGCACTCAGAGAGTGAAAAGCAGACTTTTCAGAGTGTTTCTTTGGAGGTGTCTGTCACATTTCAGAGAATCATGCACTAAAACCCACCCTGATTTCCCTTCAGACTTTGTGTGTGTGAGACTCATGAGATAAATTCAGGAGATTCTCATCTCCTGGTTATCCCAGACATCCACAGAAATGGGAGCTGGGCACCTCCACTCGGGTGCTTCAGGACCTGATGCACAGAGAAACACCTGGCTGGACAAGGATTAATGATGGTGTGATGTGGGGGAAAAAGGAAATCCATCTTTTCATACAACAGAATCTAAAGTTGGATCAGCCTCTCAGATTTCCAGAGATCCAAAGGACATTAGCTTAGCCCCACAACTCCTTTCCATTCCACAACAGCCTGTGGTATTTTAGTGATAGGGAACTGTGGGGAGCTACATAAGCCTTGTTGTTCTGGGCCAAAAATAGTTTCACAAGAAGTGACTCCTGCCAAAGAATTGGTTCTCTTAAGTCGCAGACTTTGGCCTCAAAGTGTTGTGGAATGCCATGAGCTCTAAATGCAGGAGGAAAAACATATTTGCAGGCAGAGTTTTCATTTGATTCTATCAGTGGGGACGCCGAGTAGTATAAATAAATGAATTTCAGGAACAAATTGTATCTAGTTCTAATTAAAGGAAGATTTCAAAAATTGCCAGATTAAGTAAATACTCTATTAGCTCTGTCTGTAACAGCCATGGCAAACCAGCCTGTTTGGAAGCTGAATTGTTTCCTGGAGGCACAGAAGAGAGTGTGTTCTACATGTTATTTTAGCACAGAAAGTTTGGGATGAGCAAAATGCTTCTTATGCCCAAATTAAGAGCCCAAATGCTGCTCTGCAGCCTGTGGTGGTTTTCTGTGCTGGGCAGGAATTGCCCCTCAGTGACTGTAGTTACACAGCTCCCAGAAACATTTAATGTGCAAGGAAAAACTCCTGGGAACGGCTGTAGGAAATTTCACCTCCAGCTCATTTTGCTTCTGGTGTCTCAAACAAGAGAGACCCTGAACCATGGGGAGATTTGATAGAAAAAGAAGACAAAGATGATGCAGCTGTACCCCTCATCTGTGGATATCCTTGGTACAACCTTGTCTCAGAGGTTTTGTGCCACAGAAGAGCCACTGGAGCTTTGGCTGCCCGGTTCTTGTGGGTGTTGTTTGCCCCACTTGAATATTTCAAAGAGGTAATGGCAAGCATTAAAATATGTGGGCTAATGAGATCATATAAAACCTATTTCAGCTGAAAATTTAATTTAAAAAATTGTAATCTCTTCATAAAAGGAACTAGCAGGGCTCCTCTTTAGGTCTTTGCAGTAGAAGTTCATGCAATGTACAGCAAAGGCTGAGGCAAGAAAATCTCTCCTGTAACATGAGGCCAGAGCTCATGTCTCCACACTAAATATTTGTCACAGCAGAGAGTTGTCCAGACTCTCCTTACACAGTCTTTTAGACAAGGTTTTATTCCTATTGTGTAAGGTTGATATATATGGTGTGTCCAAATAAGGGAAAAATAGGTTCCTCTCGGAGGCACAATTCATCTCACCCTGGCAGAGATATTTCCAGATGTCCAGGATAAGACAAAGTGTGCCCTTGAAGTGCTCACTTCTCCCAGTTGTAGAGAGAACTGGCCCTCAGATATATTTATGTGTGCTCTGGAGGGATCCAGAGGTACTGACATTAATCTGGGCTGTGTGCTCTTCAGGGGTGCCAGCAGATAATCCCTCTGTCCAACTCTTTACCTATTAACAAATACAGAATGTTCTCACTCTGGATTTCCTTTAATGCAAATCAAGAATTCCAAGTGTTACAGTCTTAGAAATAATATAGGGAACTTTCATTACTTGTGCATGGTTGTAGTATCACCCAGAAATATGTTAGAATAAGACAAAGGAGACACTTTAAAATTTGGAGCAAACCTGAGGAATTCAGTACAGAACTCTCAAGTGGGATTCCTGAGTCTAATTACTTTGCTTGGATTTCTCCTGTAATTTATGGCAGCTTGTCCAAGCAGAAATCATTCTGGCAGTGTTCCAGCAGACTGATGGATACAGGTTAAAACACATCCAGCTTCCAGAGATGGTTCCTCCCTCCCCACTCCCTTTCTTTCCACGTTATATCTTCAAAATGAGCAAGCCCAGTGCTGAATCTGAGCTGAGGACTGAGGCTTTGCACAGTCTGGCCACGTCTCCTGCCTTCCCTGCCTGCTGAAGTGCTCAGTGCACCGCCAGCCCTCCATAGATTGGTCAAAATTTTCACCTTAAGTGGGGGGAAAGGAGAGTTTTGAGGGGAATATTATCTCTGGCTCTGAGACTTCCCAGTGTGAGATCAAGCACTTGTTTCCCACTGCTGTCTGCATTAGGAGTATTTTATTGGAACTGGTGCTTGCTTCATGTCACCAGTTCAGGGGTGATCTGGGTGCTATCTGTGACACCTGCAGATAAAGAGGGTCACCTTCCAAGGCCTTCAGGGTGTGCCAAGGAGGAAGTTTGTGGGTAACTCCTGTCCTGTAGGATAACAGAACCATTAGTGTGGAAAGAGAGGAGTGTTCCAGGAGATGCCCATGCCATCCACACCTGACTGGGCTGATGGAGACAAGCACTGGGCTCCCAGTGCCCACACTGGGCACACTCTGACAACTCCAACATGGATTTTTCAGCTCAGACCAGGAGACAGAAATTGAAAATGAGTGGTTTGAAAATGTTGCTAAGCAGAGCCCAGCTCCCTGCACCAGGATGTACAACACCACTGTGGGGAACCTTGGTGCTGGAGGGCCGGGATATGAAATAAAATCTCTCCAGAAGCACGCAGGCTCAGTTTGGATGCAGGAACATCTTTGGTTACCAGTAGGTGTCATCGCAGGTTTGCTGTCACTGGGGCCCCAGCTCTTGTGACAAGCACCCAAACCACGGCCCTGCTTCTTGAAACTTCACCTGCTGCCCTGGATGGAGGCAGCCTCTAATTCCCACACCACTGGAATCCATGGGCACCTTCCTCAGCAATTCCCGCTCACTGTCGTTCATTAGCTAACAAATTTATCTTCAGCACTCCAACAAAGCAGCAAGCAGCTTTGTTTCTTCTGGGCATACATTCCACACCCAAAGAGGGCATCTTTGGGAAGGCCTCTCTCTACAATGGAAATGTGACTCGGCCAAGGTTCCCACATCACCAGCGACCGAGCCGGTCTCAGGTTTCAAAGAAGCCCAGGCTGCTTGACTGTCTGGAGACTGGATCTAAAAAAACAACCTTTGTATTGCTGCTGAATTGTTCTCTTTGGGTGGATCCGTTTTCTGCCTCCCTGGCCGGGTGGCTGCAGGATGTTTGTGGCAGCAGGAGGGAGGAGCAGCCTGTGGGGCAGAACAAGCAGGTGTAGGTTGCAGTGGGGCTCTACCCCAAACACCCAATCCCACCTGAGCTCCTGTTTCCATGAGCTATCTCACACGGACATGAACCCACATTTGTACCCACTCCAGGCTCTTTGGATGTCACAGATAAAAAAGACAATCACGGCTTCAGCCTCCTGTGGTGGCAGAGGTTTCCTGCTCCCAGTTACTCCTGTCCCACACCGGGTATGGGTGGCCAGGGCTGGGGCAGGACCAGGGAAGGTGTCAGGCAGCCCCAAAACTGCCACTCCCACCTCCAGCTCTCTGTGATTTTCCTGCCCTCAGATCCCATTTCCTCTTTCAGAGCTGCAGCACAACGACATCCATACATGTGCTGTAATATACTCTGGCCTTTCTCTTCCTGTGTTGCTCCTGACTGATTAGAGGAGAAATTCTTGTTCTCAGTCCCAAGGTATTTGTTCTTGTATCCCATTGCCATGATCCAATTCTCCAGAGGAATGCCATTCTTCCTGTAGGGCACTGTATATTAATGGTGCTTCCCAGCTTTACAGCGCCAGCCAGTTTCACTCACATGTTCTGACAGTCCATGCCAGGGTCCTGCAGAAAAATATTTTAAATGATTGGTTGCAAGTCTGATCCTTCAGCAATTTGAGTAACTGACCAATACCAATCCAGTCCTTTTTGGTCCATCATGTTATCATTTATTTTAAAAATAATTTTCTATCTACAGCAAAATTCCTACAGCAAGCCTTGTTTTCTGTGGTTTAACTATGATGTCCCAGCTGATATTTTGCCAAATTCTGCCCTGATGTCCACATGGATCAATTACAGACCCATGGACATCTGGTGAACTGCCATTCCCTTCCATTCCATCCCCAGATGCTTGTTTGGACGCTTGAGGGGGAGCAGTCAAAGCACATAGTTTGGGACTTTGGTAGTGGAAAAATGTTGGCCCTAAAGTCTGGTATAAAGAACCCCCCTCCACGCAGCCTTTCTGTCCCTCACAAGTGGCACAACATAAACCTGAGTGTTCAGTGACACAGAAAAGCCTCCATGGAAAATGTAGGGAGGATGTTACAGAAATGAGGTACAAATGAAGAACCAAGAATAGCAATGTAGTATAATTGACTTGTAATTATAATATAAGTTATTATAATGCAGAACTAACTTGCTGTTATCCTTCCTTTAAAGCCTAATCTAGCCTAGACCCCAATTCTCAGATTCCTGGGGCTATAGAGAGCTTTTAGCCAGAAAGAAAGGACTGCTATACACCTGCCCAGCATTTTCAGCTGAAAAATTGAAGAACACAGTGTGGCTCTGCAGGGCAGCTGCAGGTCTTTTCTCATGGCCTTGTAAACCATCACTGGTTTACATCAGTGGTTACATCACTGAGAACTGCAGCTGTAGCACCAGACAATGTTCAAGCTCCTTTTTTTCTGCTTCTTAGAATTCAGGTTAAATTATTTTCTTATAAGAGAATGGAATTTCAAGGCAAAAAATTATTCAATAAGCTGATCCACTGAAATCAAGTGAAAAATCTCATGCACACAGAAGTACTAATAGAAAAACAGGTTGAAAAATGGCAAAGTTCTTTTTTTTTCTTTATAATTGCTTGAAATAAGATGGTACTAAATTTATGTTTTCAAAACTTTTGGATGTCGTGAAGCTCACAGAATGGCCTGAGCAAAGTGGTTCCTTATAGTTCGTTTTATTTCCTGCTCTTTTCCTCACAGGTAGTGATGATCTCTTTTTGAAACATCTGAACTCACTGCAACATTGAGAGGTGAATTTGGTGTGAAGAGTCAGAAGTGCACTCACAGATCCTCGTGCTTGTGTAGCTGCCTTCAGCATCAGAAACAGCAGAGGGAGGGAGACACACCAAAGAAGGAACATAACCAGAAAACTGAATTTAAATAGTATGACCCAAATTTTCCATTACCAATTTCATCAGTATCTCTTCTGTTGCTTTTATGCCCTGCTAAGTAACAGCCCAAGAGAGTCCTGTTTATTTTTATGTGGGAGCTCTTTCTGGGCAGGCAGAGCTCCTGCCATCACTGATGTTGGAATAAATGAAGATGTTTGGTGAGCTGGGATATTCCCAGGGCACTGCCACCCCCCCAATTCATGGCACAGCAAGTGTGCAGCACTTGGAAAGTTGCTCATAGCAGAGAGCATCTTTTAAACACTGCTTGAGCTTTAAAGGCAGGGAGATGCTGCTGCTGCTGGATCCAGGCTTTGTTTGGCTCCCTGAATTCTTGTGGTCAGATTATTTACTTTATTGTGCCATTCAAAAGCAGTGGGGAGGTAATTCTTTGTCTGTGTATTTTTCCATTGATGTTGAGCAGGGCTGGATGATTACATGGGTTGTGTTTTATTAATTATGAGCACTTAGAGAAAAATCCCATTGCATTGTTGCTGCGGCGGGCGGGTGAGCACGCAGCCTTTCCAGAACAAATTCCCAGCTGTGCAGCTCCAAGGGCACAGCCACAGCACACAATGGAGCGTGGGGCAGCGAGTGCCCAGCCCATCCTGACCAAACCAGCTCCCAAACTGGGAGCAGCAGGGCTGTGTTAGCACAGGGCTGCATTTGCAGCCGGGATTGTTAATTGGAGTGCAGCTTTCTGCTACCGGAGCTCTGCTGCCTGCAGGGCCCGGCCTGGCGTGGCTGCACTCCCTGGATGTACCAGCAGGACCTTCTGCACCATATAGAACCTATATGCACCTCCAAATACTCCATCTGGCTGCTGCTGCAGTATCAGATCTGTTACGTGGTAGTGCCGTGGCCCACAGGTGGATCTCTCACATCCCTCATAGCCCCCTGGCACTGCACAAAAGGGAATTGGATATCCCAAAGACATCAATCCCAGTGGCCAGGAATTCTTGGGCCAGGGTGAATCTCACTGGGCTGTTCCTGGAAAGTGAATGCAAAATATGCACGAGGAGTTTAAAGCAAAGCAGAGAGGGCACTAAGCAGGCAGAGTTTTGTTTACACAGCTCCAAAGCTTTTTCCGTGTGATTTCATGGAGACACACAGAAGATTCCAAGGCTGCCCTGCACAGGTCTCCCTGCAATTGCAGATGTACCCTGAGCTGTGGGAGATGAGTGCTCTGCAGATGTGGAACTGCCTCCCCAGCCTCAGAGATGGCTTTTGCTAGGGATGATTTTCAGCCTGGGTTAGGCCCTCAGCTAACAAAAGCTGGATTTTTTTTTGATCCCCAAAACTCTCGTGGTGCTATGGCAATTTACACCACTCAAAAATGTGGCTTAGGCACATATTAAAAAAAAAATCCCAGGCTGCAGAGAACATTTGCAACAGGAAACCCTGCGTCAGAGCAGTTATATTCCAGATCCCTCCCTCGGAGAATATTCACAAGGTGAAGAGGAGGCAGCCTGCCAACCCGACCTTGTTTTAATTCAGCTCCCTGTGAGACATCAATCTGGGTTTCTACTTCTGGGAGTCACTTGCCTTAGAAACAGTTGCTCATTCCTAGGTCTATCCAGAAGCTACAGAGCTCTTGTAGCTTTTGTTTGTAATTAGAGAGCAAAGTTTAATCCCCACTTCCTGCTCTATTAATAACAAACCATCAGCTCTTCTGCACAAGGGAGCAGCAATTGAATATTGAAAACACTCTGACACCTGGCTTGCACACAAGGGTTTTGTTCAATAGATCTCAAAACACTGTGCAAAGGAAGGAAAAATCATTTTAATTTCACTGGAACTGAAGCACAGGAGTGGGACAACCACTCTGCAGTACCCCTGGCCCCTTGGATTACGCTGCACCAGCAGGAAAACATGCCCAACAGACAGGGATGTGAAGACATGGGATCAGAGAAACTGCTAGTGTCCCACAAAGGACATCCCAAAATACACAGAGAAGCACAAAAAAAGAGATTTAAATTAGGATCTTTCTGTTCTGTTCGAAGGCTGAAGCTGGATGCTGAAAACTGGTGGGTCTGGCCTAGGGAATTTTTATGTGGCCCATTTTAGAAATAGACTGTTTGGAGCTGTGGGCAGGAGTTTGACCTTTTGCTAAATCACTCCTAAAAAGAGTTCTAGAATCCTCCTGCATCTTTAGCCCACATCTTTATCCTGAAAGCATTAGAACCCACATCTATCTCAAAAATAGGATTTGTTCCTCCCAGCCCACAGAAATGCTCGCAGTCCAGCTTTTCTGGCTGTATCATTCACCACTCAAAATCCACTGTTAGCAGCTCTGTTATTTAAATCTGTCTGAATCCTGGTGACAAACTGGCCTGAGGATTTCCTGCCATGAAAGGAGTTTGTTTTTTTCATGCAGCTTAGGGACGAGTGGTGTTGAGCAAGAGGATTTGTCAGCTGATTCCCTTCAGACATTTGTTATCATTTGGTGGGAAGATGCAGAATTTACTATTCTCAGCCGTAGGCTGATCTACCAAACGTCTCTGTCTTCCTGCCATGGGCTGGGGAGGGGGATGTCCTTATCTTTGCTCCTTGGGAGAAGTGTGGGGGCACAAATTGTGGGGTCACTGCACTGATGTGCAAGCAGCCAGTCAGTGCAGCCAGGGGCTGCAGAGGTGACCCCTGGGGGAGACCGTGTTCCTGTCACACCCCATCACATGCCAAAACATCAGCCCCACTAAGGAGCACGAGATGCCCTTGCTCAGATGTGTTTAAGGAAGAAAAACAAGGATTTGGGGTGGGCTGAGTAACCCAGCGTGAAAACAGAGAGGTTGAGGCTGTTGTGCTTGGCTTAAGAGAGAGGGCATGTAATTAAGTGTTTGTGCAATTGTTTATGTTTCATTCTTCTCTCAATCCTTGTATCAGTGATTAGAAGTTTATGTTGATGGGCAAAAAATTCAGTAATTCCCCAAATTAATTTTGCCCCTGGCAGAGTAGGTGGAACCTACAAGGAAAAAGACAAAAGTGGTGCATTGATCTGTAGGAATGTATTTTGACATGGGGACAGCCATGATTGAGTGCTTTTCACTTGTAGGAGGGCCTGCAAATGAAATCAAACCAGGCCACTCTTGGTGTAAGAAGTGATGGTTGGTAGAAAAAAAAAATCAAATGAATTTGAAATTTGCTTTAAATTGAAGTTTTCTGCACTGGGTGGAGCGCTTTGACGCACGGAACGGACCTGGTTGCACAGGAAAAGATCCACACAGGAAGAGAAAATAAATATAGCCAGCAGTACCCCCAAAGGAATCCCATCTCCTGCATGTGCAGGGTGCAGGAGGGACTGGAGCTGCACTTTGTGTCCGGGCAGAGCCACTGTGAGAAACTCGAGCGTTCTGCAACGTGGCGTGGGAACCGTGCCTGGAGCACAGGGGAGAAGCAGAGGGAGCCCAGAGCAGGAAGTCCTTAAAGTCCCACACGTTTGCCCATGGCTCCACTGCAGCTATCCCTGCTGGCCTGAGGCTGCTGGAGTATCCATATTTTTTATTTCTCTGGATGTGTCTCTCTGGATTTAGCAGCTCACCACTCTGCGCTCCCCCTCTCCTCTCCCCATCTCTCCCACACTTTGACCTCACACCATGAAACTGTCAGAGCGAGGAAACGGGGTTTGAGCTGAAACATTCATTCCACATTACGTGATTCTAGATAAAAAGCAGGAAGCATTTAACCCCTTGAGAGCCTTTTCCCTCATCCTGGGATGCCTTGGTTTTCAAATTCCTTGCAAACCACGTGTGATGAGCATTGATGCTTTTTAGATGTCTGTTCTTGTTTTAGCAGTGGCTCTTCCCAGAAGCCACAGCACTGGGATTCAGGAGTGTCTGGACTTTGCAAAATGAACATAATCTCTCAGTCCCACTCAAGATTTTTGATTCTTCCAGTGTATTTGCAGTGTGGGGAAACTGTGCATTTCCAAATGTATGAAGAGGTGAACCTCTGGCTCCATGTGTTTCACTTCATTCCACGGTTTGAAGTTCAGAAGTGCAAATGGCTAAATTTAAAGCTACAAAAATAGATAAAAAGAGGACTTTCAATGATTAGCACTCAGGATTTAGAAACAAAACTTCTTGCTTTCTTTAAAGCTGCCTAATAAATAACTCCCACAGAGCAGCATTTACATATAAAATGTATCATTTCACAGGCCTGACACAAATATGTATTCTGGCCTTTAAGAGCTGTTCTTTTGGCAGATTAGGGCTCTCCTGAGAGCCAGCTCCTGCTCTCCAGCACAGACTGATGAACACTTGTCAGATATATTTGGTATCTGGTGCTAACTCTCGGGTTCTGCACTTCATAGGTGGTCTTGGCAGCTAAAAGGGTGGAGGAGAATGGCAACTCCAACCCTCCATTCCCAGTGTTTGCACTGGGAAGAGCAGCACCATGGCAGTCCCTCAGGAGCAGAAGGGACTTTGGCTCTGGCCTGATGGAACCACGGGGGCTGGAAGGTGATGAGGCTGTGGGGTTTCACCACTGCTCCAAAGGGATGTGGATGGGAAACACCAATGGCTTTCCCAGGCCTGGATTCTGGGCTTCCTTTTCAGCAGAGCATCTCCAGATGTGTAGGTCCCAGGAACAACATTTTGGTTCAGCCTCAGCGAGCTGAGAGCTCCCAGTAACCTTTTTGTGGGCATTTGGGAGGTTCCTACAGACGTTGACCTCTGCCATCGTTCCCAGATGGAGGGATTGGAGCACAGGCTGTCGAGGCAGAATTGTCACTGTCACTTCCTCTCTATCCAGCAGCACCACCAGCCTATCACCCTTCCCAGAGCTCGAGGGAGGGTCAATCTCCCTCATGGACAATCAAAGGCAGACAGGAGAGTAATTTAAGGAGTGGATTCCTCTTTTATTCCTTGATCCCACTGCTCTTTACTGACAGTCATGGAACTGCTGGGGGGTGCCTTGTCCTGCTGGGTAAACAATGAAGAGTCCTGATCATTCAAAACCACAGAGTCCTGGAATGGTTTGGGTTGGGAGGGACCTTAAATCCCACTCAGTGCCACCCCCTGCCATGGGCAGGGACAGCTCCCACTGTCCCAGGCTGATCCAAGCCCCATGGTCCAACCTGGCCTTGGGCACTGCCAGGGATCCAGGGGCAGCCACAGCTGCTCTGGGCACCCTGGCCAAACACCTTTGCTGACAGAGCATGAGTTTGAGTTCAGGTCCCCAACAAATACAAAGCCATGACCTTCATCAAAACAGGGAGTCAAGAGCATAGGCTGTTACATTATTAATGTGATGTTCCAAATTAGCTTTTTCATCATGGCATAGGAAAATATTGGATTTTGAAGTGAAATACAATGCAGAGCAGTAAAGAGTGGTGGCCTCTGCAAGCATCTGGAAAGCTGGATCACAATCAAAAGTGAAATAATTCAACTCTCTCTGTGAGAGTTCAAAGGCAACCTCAGAAAAAACACAGCCTCTGCTTATCTGGTGAGCTTTCTGAGCAGCAGAGAAGGTACAGAGTGTCTCCAGATTCAGCAAAAACCCCCCTAATATCTTTTCCAAATGAGCAGTTACTGATTGTGAGTGTTCTGCACTACTGCCCAGAGAGAAGAAAAACGTCCTTAGGAACAGTCTCCACAATCATCCCTCATAACAGCACAGACATGCACAGCTTCACCCATCAGCCTTGGAAAATGTGCAGCTTCCCCTGACCTGCTGGAGGGGAAGGGAAGTGTCTGTGTGATGAGACGCAGAGGCTCCGTCTTGAAACCCTTTTGGATAAGAAGGAAAATGTAAAAAATGTATCTTCTAAAGAAGAGAAGATTGGTGTGACAGCTCCTGAATGAATTGGATCCCAGGGTTTAGAGTCTATCAGCTCTGCTTCATATTTGGTGTTTTTCCATCTGTAGGAAAAAGCCTTATCATTTAGGATGAACTTTGTCCACTTCATGACAGATAAAATTATTGCACCAGCTACAGATGAAGGGAGATGAGAACTGGGTTCGCTGCACCATTTTCCATGCTCCTGTTTATTCAAAATTCTTCAATAATAGGCTAAAATCTGACAGAGCAGGAAATCACCAGCTGTTCTGAGCTCCTTTTCCACTTGCACAGCTGCTTAGAGAAGAGAATCTGTCTGATTAAACCAAAGGGATTTTAGAGGAGAGCAGCAAAATTTAAGAACTAAACAGGTTTAAATAAGCAATGACTCTGCAACCTTAATAAGCTCAAGATTGTAAGTACAAAACAAGGGAAGGAAATATTGGGCTAAGCCAGTGAGAGCTCTTGGAGAGAAGTGGCAGGAATTCAAAGCACGGTGTTGTAGCTGTGCTTCAAAATGCTTTAGGTAAATAAGGTCAAGAGATTAAGTAGACACTCTTCTTTTGTTACAAACTGTGTTTGGAGTTCAAATATTTGGGAATAAATTTTAAACTAGCCAGCAAAAGTATGTTCTTAAGCCAAAGGAAGATGAATCGCAGAAGTTTTTGCTTGATAAGATAAATGAGAACAAAGGCATGAATGGAAAGGGGCAAGAAGGGCAGAGCCAGTGAGAAACTATCAAAGGAAGAGTCTTGCTTTGTCTCCATTAGTGATAGATTGGATCATCTTCTCTACCCCATTGTTTCTGCTTTTGAGCTTTTAAAGTGAAGCTGGAGATCTTTTTTAACTTTAATTCCATGGTTTTCCTGTGTGAGCCCCTGAGGAGACAGGCTCAGCTCAGAAGAGCTCCGGGAATCCATGAACATGAAATATTAGCAAGTATTTCATTGTGTCCTGCTGCCTCAGGGCCGTGTGCTGGCTCTGCAAACACAGCAGTGGGATTCTGACCCCAAATCTACTTTGCCAGTGGGCAGAGGGAAGTCCAGCAGTAACAATCAGCTGGCAGTCACCCAGCTTGCCTTGGAAAACAATTAGACAACTCTTTTCTGGTACAGAGCAAGTTTCTTCTGAAGCCTCAAAAAAATTATTCCTTCTTCTTCATTTGTACACCTGACACAAATCCTAGGAGCAGCCAGGTACTCTGGAAACAAATATTTCTGTCTGAGCAGTTCCCTGAAATCAGGATCTGAATTTTCTGGCTTTATCCTCTGCTCCAGGTGTAAGTGTGGGATCCAAACAACAACAGTTTTAAGGGAATGCAGAAGCAAGGTGTGAGTTCAGATGTAAATATTTCAGCCATCCCTGTGCAAATGGGGGCAATTCCTTTATTTCTCCTTGGTGATTCTCTCCCATGGATGGTGAAGTGTGTGACAGGTATCTGTGACCTATGGGCACCGTAATTCAGATTAAGAGATTCGGCCAAGATCATCAAGCAAGTCACAGGAAAAGTTAAAAATAGAACCTGATTTTCCCTTCTCCCAGATCACACTGCATTTCCATGGACATGTGTGGGAAATGCAGCTGACAGGAACACAGAAATTATCATTAACAAATATCTTCAGTGAGTCCCAAGCCTATCTTGGAGCTGCTTAATTGTGAGGTGCCAGCCTGTCACTGAGACTTTGCTCAGTCCCTAACACAGCTGAAATTTAAGAGACTTTTCCCAACTTTTAATTACATTCCTGTGCAATACAACTTTGGGCATACCTTGAGGGAGGTGTGCAGTCTGTGAGTTGTTGTAGAGAGTTGGGAATTAATTACAAAGGACACAGGGTTGGAGTTGCTCTCAAGTACTTGCTCAGCTGTGTAACCTTGGGGCAAATCACTCAACTGCTTTGTGCCCAAGTAAACCCAGCTGTAAAACCATCTTGAAAACCAGATGGTGCACAAAGATTTAAAATGCTCAGGAGAATGATGAGGGATGAGAAAAAAAATTTTAGAAGAAGGCATTCTACAGTTCACTGCTGTCAGTATTGATTCCAGCAGAGTTAATCTGGACTAAATCAATAGAACTGAGAGGAGAATTTTCTTTGATATCCAAAAAATCATCCCACACTCTCAAATCTTTGTTCCCCCTCTTGACTTTATGGCAGTACTTTCTCTCTAAAGGGTTAATTTTAAACCTTCACTAGAATACATGTTTTGCCCTGGCAGGATGAAGTTTCTAATTCAGGATCAGGTTCTACATGACTAAACTTTGATCTTGTACAGGATTATTTTTAGGCACTTAATTCTATAGCATTCTTTTCTCCCTGCTTTTTGTGCTGCCACTCAACCTTGCCTATGGGACACAGGGATGTGTCCTGGGGCTCAACTGCTGCACCCCAAATAAAAATACTGGGCTTTATTGCCTGCTGTAGATGCTTAGTCCTGGCTTAAAACCAGTTTTTGTACTCCTGGTCAATGAACAAAGGAAATACTAAAGTTTCTGAAGCAGAATAAATGTTTGCCACATGTTAATACCTAAGAGAAGACTTAAATGTTTCAATCTTTTTTGGCTTTAGCCAAAGTGTAGATTTTTTTTCCTCCACAGGAATGTGGGAATACTTATTTGCATAAGGAGTATTTCCAAAGCAGGGTGTCCTAGGTTGTAAGAAGGGGAAAAAAATAGATTTTAGTGTAAACGAGGAATATTTAAATATGTGACACATAAAGGAGACATTTTATTCACTACTCAGGGAAGATCTTGCATGTTTTTATTAATCACTAACAAAACTAAAACATTGACTGGTTTGAATTTCGGTGACATTTCTTCTCAAATCAGAAAGGGTTTGAGCTGAAGCAAGTTGCAAACAAATCTGACAAACTGGAGCACATATTCTCTAAGGTTTCCATGAAAACCAATGTCAGCAAATTGTCTGCAGCAAATTTAGCCCTTGTTATACAGTACTGGAGTGGCAAAATTGTTAATTGCTATTCAAAATTTGTAATCAATTTCCAACACAAAAATAATTCAGTTTCTGTGTGTCTTGCAAACTGCTCTATTTCATATTATTGAATCTTTAGACTCAATATTTGAGCCACTGAATCTCTAGATTCAATATTTGAGCTATTGAATCTTCACATTCAATATTTGAACTGTGCTATTATTAATTTAAAACGTTGAAATTCTGTGCCATAAATACCAAAGTGCCTGGGATAATTATTGATACTACTCAAACACCAAATTGTTAATTAAGCATAAGCCAAAGTAAAAATTCCCTGATATTTGAGTCCCTTTTTTGGATGATCAAACTTTTCCCCTCCTACTACCACTTGAAACTGAATTTAAAAAGTGGTGCAGGTCGTTTGTGGGAATGAAAGGCTCTTAAATGAATCAGAACACAAGACATTCTCAGATGAGCAGCTGTGGAAAACAATAAATAAACCAGAAAGTGAGCTGGGGATAAGGCAAATCCAGGTGATAAAATCATGGCTAGAGCTGTCTAAAATAGGGAAATGAAAAATACAAAGTACATTTTAAAGCCCTGAGCTATACAAATACTCATAAGACTCAATTTCCATTTTTGCTGCTCCTAATGAGGAAAAGGTTGATTTAGCTCAGTCTTGCCAGATGAAACTGCAGCTGGGAGTGTTTCTCCATATCCATCAAACTCGGGTTTCCCTCCAGTGTCCCTGAGTATAAATCACTGAGCTTGACTTCATTTCATGCTCCTTGAACTGCTCTGTTTGAGGAAGAGTTGGTGCATCAGGAATTTTCCATGGTCCAAGCCTGTTCCTCCCCACTCCCACTGGGAACAGAGAGCTGGGAGCTCTGGGGTGCTGTTATTTGTTCCATAAATCAGTTTATGGGATGCAGCCCCAAATCCTTGGACGTGCTGAGGCACAACCAGACGCTGCCACTGGGATATGTCCTGACAGGCTGGGATGCTCTGGGAGCTGTTCAGGGAAGCCTGGGTTTAACTCAACAAAATAATGAATTCCCAAAGCCAAAAATTTCAGGCATCATAAAATTTTTTCTTCCTGAAAAACCCCCGGATGACCTAGTGATGTAAATATGTTTTGTGTTAAGGCTTTGTTTCTTTAAAAGCATTTTGAATTTGAAGTCTAACTAGTGTGGGAAAAACAAAAATTAAGAGGTTTTGGTGATCTCTTTGCTCTTCATCAGTGCAGTCCATTTTTTGGCAGGTTTTAAACCACTCTGATCTATTTTTCCCTTTTGCCATGTAAGAAACCTTCAGAAAAAATGAGAAATGGCACAGAGAAACTGACTAGAAAATGCTGCCACAAGTTTGTGTTTTGCCCAAATAATCGCTTTCAAAGCAATCACTGTGCTTTTAAACAAAAATAATCTGAAAAAGTAGTGATTAAAAAAAAATCTCCCTTTAAAGAGGCACTGTAAGGCTTAAGCTTCTATATGAACAAATCTTTCCCCATTGCTCAGAAATCGTTCTTTCAATCAATACTTTTCACTATTTATGCTCTTCATTGAAATGAATTAATTAATTCATTCATTTTCCAGTCTTGCAATGAAGCAGATCTGGTCCATTTTTCTTGCTCAGTACGGCTCCCGTCACTCTCCTCATGTCCTGCTGTAGTTCACTGCCTGTGTTTGGGACACAACCATTCCCAAAGCAAGTCACATCTCTTAAAAGTAGGATTTCATTATTCTCATTAACAAAACCCACTTTTTAACACCAAGATATTTGACTGCACCCCTTTCCAAAAAAAAAAAAAAAGGAAAAAAAAAAGGAAAAAAAAAGAAATTATTTGGGATGATCCCTTTTTTTAGACCACAGTTTTGAAATCCCTGCCCCAGAGAGCAAATTCTGCAAATTCCTTTGCTGAACGAGCAGGGGCTTTTTTAGAGAGATGTGAAGACAAAACGAAGAGTCTCTCACAGAGCCCTGTGGCTGAACTGATGCCCGTTTTCCCCAGCTCATGCCTTTTCATCCAGCGCTCTGGAGCACCATCCCCGGCCGGCCGCATCAGAGCGCGGTGGCGGATTTGCCTTTGGAAGTCAGCGCCTGCTTCAGACGCCTCTTCAAGTCCTGCATGTTGGGCGACTTGGGGCGGACCAGGTGCAGGCCTCTCCTCTTCTCCCCGTTGCAGGAGCTGCAGCTCCTGCTGAGCTCCTGGCACAGCTGCTGGAAGGCCTCGTGCACGCCCTGGCAGCTCTCCCGCGCCGACACCTCGCAGTACGTCCCTCCCAGCTCGCTGGCCAGCTGCAGCCCCTCCTTGGAGGACACCTGCCTGGCCCGCAGCAGGTCGCCCTTGTTGGCCAGCAGCAGCAGGGGGATGTTGGCGTTGGGGTGGATCCTGCGGATGTGCTGGTGCAGCGGCCGCAGCAGGCGGAAGCTCTCGTAGTCCGTGATGGAATAAACGAAGACGAAGCCGTCGGCCCAGTAGATGGAGCGGTTTATCTGCTCCTGGCAGCAGATGCTGTCCGTGTCCTCCTGCAGAACAGCAGGGAAACACATCAGGGAGCTCGGTTGGACACGGGCCTGTTTGCTCCTGTACTCCCAGAAACCTCTCTGGGTGTAGCAGGGAAATTCCCAGGGTGTGGGGCTGATTTTCTGAGTTTGTGAAATTTTCAGCCTGTTAGTGGCTGATTTCACTTTCCCTTGAGAGAATCCATTCGTCTCAAGGGCAGTGAATGCAAACAAATCTTCTATTTTTCATAAACACTTCTAGGATCTCCAGATGTCACTGTCACCAGGCCCTGAATCTCCTTCCCTCCAGGCTGGTAACCAGGCTCAGTGTTCCCAACCCTGGTGTGGGGCTGATTTTTTGAGTTTGTGAAATTTTCAGCCTGTTAGTGGCTGATTTCACTTTCCCTTGAGAGAATCCATTCGTCTCAAGGGCAGTGAATGCAAACAAATCTTCTATTTTTCATAAACGCTTCTAGGATCTCCAGATGTCGCTGTTGGAGCTTGACTCCAGGTAGAAGAAAATTCAGAAGGCTTTATTTTCAGTTTCACACAGCCCTTTTATAACATGCTGCACTAAAGAACCCTATGATTGGTTAATAAAGACAACACTTCATTGGTTAAATAATAGAAACAACACCTGTGAGAGAGTTATTATGAGAACCTAGAAGTGTTTATGAAAAATAGAAGACTTGTTTACATTCACTGTCCTTGAGAGGAATGGATTCTCTCAAGGGAAGGAGAAATCAGCCACTAACAGGCTGAAAATTTTACAAACTCAAAAAATCAGCTCCACACCAGGGTTGGGAACACTGAGCCTGGTTACCAGCCTGGAGGGAAGGAGATTCAGGGCCTGGTCACTCCCTACAGCTCCCTAGGTCACAGGTCACTCCTGCAGCCACGTGTGGGCCAGGCTCTGCTCCCAGTGACAGGACAAGAGGAAACAGCCTCAGGCTACACCAGGGGAGGTTCAGGTTGGAAACCAGGAGGAGTTTCTCCATGGAAAGGGTGGTCAGGCCTGGGAAGGGGATGCCCAGAGAGGTTTGGAGTGCCCATCCCGGAGGGTGTTCAAGGAATGACTTGATGTGGCACTCAGGGCAAGGTGGGGATCAGTCATGGGTTGGACTCAGTCCTGAGGTGTTTTTCAAACCTCCCTGATTCCATGATTCTCTCAGGAAAGCAGGAATGTGGAGTGGAGAGGGGTCAGAGCAAACTGGTTGAAGAGAAAAGCCAAAGTACTGCTTTGAAAAGTTAGTTCTGTATTCTCTTGTACCCAACCAGTCAGAAACTCACACTCTTACTGTGGATAAAATTGTCATGGGCACAGGAAGAGCATTGAAAATCCATCAGGTTTGTCACACCATGACAAGAGAACAGTTGTCCCCCAAGGTGACTTCTAGGGCTTTTTCCAACTCTTTACTCAATGTCTCCAGGGACAGAGGCTCTCACTAACTCTGTTTGGTGAAGTCTGCCAGGTATTCCTGCCTTGCAGGTCTCCAAATAGTCAGAGGCAAAGCTATTTTGAAAAAAAGCAATTTTTTACCAAGAACCAATGACTGGAACTGAAAATCAGGTGAAATCTCATTGGTAATTTGTGGAGCAGGGATGGGTTTGTATAATCTTTTCTCTGGTCACACATTTCTTGAGTCCATCACCACTGCTATTTAGAGCCCCAACAACCACCAGCTCTGGGAATTCAAAGCTGAATACAGCACTGGGGGCTTGAGAAGGGATCAGCTCACTTGTCAGGATGAAGCTATTTCCAGCTAATCCTCTCCTCTTTGCTATCCCTGCTGGGACAGGGAGAGCCCTGTCAGACAGGGAGATCCCTGCTGCAGCATGTTTGCTTGGGAAGAACTGGCACTCCTGTCAATATTACATTTCTGCAAGGCTGTAATTTTTTTATATCTGACAAGCATATTCTGCATACAGCTCTTCATGAAGCTGGTAGAAATTGTTTGAGAGGGGTTCAACATCACAAATACAGAGCTCAAATTTTTATTATTGTTGCTATATTCTACCCAAGAAATTTTCATCAACTTCTGTAGGACTAATGGAAAACACATTCCATTACCTACTAATCTACATAATACATATCTGCCATTCACATTACTTCTAACAGAATTTAGTGCTCAGCACTCTCCCCAAACAGATCACTTTTATTTTGACCTAAATATGAATTATAAACCCTGACTTCAGAGAGCAGAGGAGGAAAAGAATGAGTAAAACTGATCAGTTTTCTTCTGGTAGATCAGACAGTAAAAGAACTATGGACAAGCTCTTCTGTGAGGTGGAAGCAGAATTTCTGAAGGGTCAGAGTGTAAATTAGGCTTAAAACTTTGCACAGGAGTTCTGCCAGCCAAATGTCCTTTGTAAATATTTCATTATTGCCCACAGAGACACTGGCTTGAACCTGGAGGTTCTTTGCCCTTGCCAGCTCATAGCTAAGTCCTGTGAGCAGTGAAATTGGTTATCAGATGCTCTTATCACTCCTCCCCCAGTCCCAAAAGAGAATGATGAAGAGGGACCCTCCCCAGCAGCCTTGTTGGGAAGGTTAATGAGCGTGAACTCCAGCCAGGCTGGGGCAGGCTGTGGGAAGAAGGGCAATTTGCACTGTTGGGGTCTGGGCTGTAGCCAGTCTGGGGATAATTAACCACTCTCCATGTCCTGGAAGCTTCTTTTCACCAGCAAAACCCTTTCATGACAAAAAAACAAAACCAAACCAAAACAAAAAACCCCCAACAAAACAAACAAAAAAACCCCAGAACAACAACAACAATACCTAATTGTACTGGCAAGCTTTGAAAATGGGTTTGGAGAAGATGCAGATTCAGAGAGTCCTAACAGCAGAAACTCTCCCTCACTCCAGCAAAGCCCACCCAGTAGTGAGACAGATGGATGGATGGATAATCCCAAGTGGAATGCTTTATTCAGGAAATCAAAGGCTAATGGGCTACTTTTTAAATGGAAATCTCTGCTCCAGAATGAATTTTGAAACACACAGGCCTTTGCAGTGTACAGGCCAAGCAGCAATGAATCACCCCACAAAACCACTCATCTGCTTCTGTTTCTCTCTTACACTTTCACATTTCTGGGGGCTTGAATCCCGAGGGTTTCCACATGATTTCCTCCTGAAACGCTGTATTCAGCCTGCAGAGTGCAGGAAACTCTCTTCCTTAAGGATTTTAATTTAAAAAATCCAGCCTTTTCTCAGTCATAAACTGTTTCACTCAGTCCCTTCAATTATTGCAGATACATATTTGAAGCAACAGATAAGGGTGTCTGTGGGAGATCTTGTAACTGCACAGAGCTTGGATTATGACAAAGAAAATGAAACTCCTAACTAATTTAAAATAATTTCTGACTAAGAAACTTCAGTTTGACTGAATTTTGTGCAGCTCAGGAATCACTGGACTTAATTAAGGCCACAGTATTAATTTAAACAGGAAAGTAGCATCTATGTGGTCTGAAAACAGGAGTTAAATGATTGCAACCCCTCTTTTCTCCATGGGACAGAAGAGAGAGGGGATTCCCTTTGTTAAGCGTTCATCAGAGGTACCCAATCACCCCCCACAGCTGCTCTCTGCAGGGCAAGCTGCCCAGGCCTTTGTGCTGCTAAATCCCACTTGAATATTTGGAGAGCTCCCACCGCAGCTTTTGTTTGCTGCTGAGTGTCCAGAGCCAGTGCGGGCTCCTGCCCTGCGCTCTGTGCAGCCAGCACTGCACAGGGCGGGATTGCAGCCGAGCTTCCCCCTTCGGGATTGGGATTGCAGCCGAGCTTCCCCCTTCGGGATTGGGATTGCAGCCCAGCTTTCCCCTTTGGGACTGGGATTGCAGCCGAGCTTCCCCCTTCGGGATTGGGATTGCAGCTGAGCTTCCCCCTTCGGGATTGGGATTGCAGCCCAGCTTTCCCCTTCGGGATTGGGATTGCAGCCCAGCTTTCCCCTTCGGGATTGGGATTGCAGCCCAGCTTCCCCCTTCGGGATTGGGATTGCAGCCCAGCTTCCCCCTTCGGGATTGGGATGTCAGCTGAGCTTTCCCCTCAGTCCCATGGGAACTGCAGGAGCTTGGTTTAGCCCGCTCTGTAAATTCAGGATGGAAGAGTGCTGCGGCACAGAGGTGCACACGTGGCTCTGTGCAGGTAAAACAAACTGCAGAGCTGTGCAGGGCAGCCTGCCACACGAGGGGAGAAGGTGATGTTCCCATCCCAACAAATCTAAGTTTAGGCTAAGGTCACACCTAGAAGTTTAAGCTTGGTGGTGCAATGAGAATTGCACCTGATTTTGTCATGAAATCTCTGCTGTTCTGTAGTAATTACTACTCATGGGATTTCCACCGTTCATGTAACCCCAAATTTTGCTGCATTTCCTGTTGCTTTGACACTATTTTCATACTGAAATGAATCAGAATCACTATTCTCATCCTCATGTTCTGCATGTGAAGCAGATCTTCAAGGAGAGACAGCACAAACCGTGCTTGGAAAAATATTTCTAGAAAGAGGCTCCTGATAGAATATTAAATCTAGACTACATTCAAATCATCAAATGATTAAGATTGGAAAGGGTCTTTAATATCATAATAGAACTATAGAATCATTAAGACACAGAACTATAGAATCATTAAGACAGGAAAAGATCTTTTATATCAAGTCCAACTGTCTAGAACACTGATAGAAAATGGAGTATGATAAATGCTAACACCTTTAAAAAAGGAATTAATTGCATTTAAAACCAGAGTAAGGAAAGCAGGGCAAAGCACCATGGCTGGAAATGACAACTGCTGTGGAACCTAGCCCCTTGGAAAGAGACACTCCTCTAAATCTGAGACTTTGGGTGTGGAGGAAGGTCCAAGATGAGGCAGCTGGGCCTCAGGGCAGGTGAGTTTTCTGCCATGCAGGGACAGAAGCCACTTGACAGAAAATAAAACAATCAAGCTGTTGGCAGGAGGGAACCAGATTGTGATTTCACTGCTGTTTAGTAATGTGTTAGAAATAAAATTGTTTTAATTTTGACTTACTCCTGAAGGAGCCTGATTTAACACCTTCAAGAGCTCATTTTGGTGGAGTTTGAGGTACCTTGATTAGTCTTGGGTTTGAGCCCAGGTATTTTCCTGCTGCTAAGCAGAGCTAATTACAGATGGAAGTGCTGGCAGCAAGCATAAGACAGAAGTGTGTTGCAAAGCACAGAGCAGTTGTTTTACCTCCAATGAGACAAAGGGAGTATCCTGCACCTGCAGAGAGATCTGCTCCCCATCTATGGTGAACTTCCTGGAATACAAAGCACCTGGGGGAGAAGGAAGAGCGTTAGTCAGGGACTGTACCAGGGAACCAAAATTAGAAAGGAAAGGTAAAATGGGACCGTTGAAATTCAGAGTTTAGGATGTGGAGCTGCCTGTAAGGAAGTGAATGGCCCTGGAGTGTTTGTGTGGCTGTTTGCTCAGTGAAGTGGGGTTGTGTTTGCTGTGTGGGACATGTTCTGAATGTACAGCCAGCCTGGGGGCTGGGAAAGGCCACTTGGGATTGGGTCACATACTCAAAATGGACACATAAATCCCATTCAGGTTTCCAGTCCATATTATTGACTTTAAATATAAGTGCACCTCACTTGTTATAATCACAAATGAAGACATCCAGGTGTGGTTGGTGAAAGGTGTGAATGTTTCCTGCTGTATTTTTCTGAATGTTTTTATAAAAGCAAAGTGCTCCAGTTTTGGACACAGAGTGAGTGACTGTATACAAATCCCCAGCTGCTCTTTGGGGTTTGAGTGATTTTAGCAGAGTTTGGTTGAAATCCCCAAAGACTGGACACTTTAAACCTAATTTTGATTAATCTGGAGGCCATATATCCACAGCCAAGTGCGAGTTTACCCACCTAGGCCTGATCTAGCTCTGACCTAACCACTGCTATCCTGGACTTGAACTTTATTTTGTTACTGCAGCTGAGTTAAGTGACAATGAAAATTTAATTCCTGGTCTTATGAACTCTCTGTGTTTGTGACAAGGGCAGCTTCAGAGGTTGATGTCATCATCATTTTTCTTTAGAACTTTACACAAGTCACGTGGGGGTGTGAAGAAATGCTAATCCACAGCTGCTGTGTACAGCCCTTCTGTCTTGCCCCAGTACAACTGTCACTGCTGCCTCCAGAACAAGGTCAAACGTGGAGAAATCCACCCACTGGAGAGCAAGGAATTCAGATTAACAGGGAGCCCAGCTAGTGACAGTAATGCCCTTACTTCTGAAAATCAGATTTGTTTCAAGGAAACAAGTGATTTTATTCCAGTGGAAAAAAGCCTGAGCTATAGAGAATTTTCAACACAAGGAAATTTAGCACATTATCATATCATGGTTTAGTACTGTGAGGGGATCCAGCCCTGGTGGGATTTAGGTTCTATTTTAAAACAGACCTGATCTAAGGTGTAAAGATGGTTTTATGAGAGGACACTGCACCCCTGAACCAAGGCCAGACAAGGCCTTGTTCCCATTCCCTGCTGCCCTGCAGAACAAAGAGCAGGTGCTGCCAGGCACGGCTCCTGCTCTGCCCAGTGATGCCTGGCACGAGCAGAGGCACAGCTGAGAGCTCCCAAGGGCACTGCCACCTGTTCCTGAATATTGCTGCAATATTCACCTCTCCTGCAGCACAGCCCTGGGCCTGGCAGCTCGATGGGAAAAGCACGTGGCTCCAGCAGTGGCTCTGGCAGCAGCCCCCAGGTCTCACTTGATGTACAACCTCCCCGAGAAGAGGTGGCAGAAGGAGCAGGAGTGCAGCCAGCCAGCAGGGTTACCCGGGGTCACTGAGGGGGAGCTGGAAGGAGGAGCTTTCAGATTGTATTTCCTCAGATCAAAGGTGTCTTGTGCTGCTCCCTCCTCATCCTGAGCTCAGCAAGCATATTCAAAATGAAGCATTTTCTGAGTTCTGCCCACCTTCACCCCAAAACTGTGAGGTGGCCAACGTGTGGGATGTGCAGTAGGGGGGAGCATGGATCCATCCTACAACACTGGCCAAATCAGTCAGTGTTTTCCTGGAACAGTTCACACAAACACACCCTCTGGATTAAACAAGAAATGAATGGTTGCTTTGCTTGTCTCATGGAGAGAAGGCTTCAATTTCAAAGTTATAATAGCCCCTGAAATAAAGGGAAGGCACAGAAAAATTCAGAACTGCTTTTTACACCCCTCTGCCTTCCCTGGGGCTGCAGGGGGAGCAGCATTGGGTTTCTGTGGTTTAGCTGGTGTGTAGGTTGTTCCTTGAGCCTGTGTTTCAGTATAGGTATGTCCCCAAGCAAACCTTTTATTCTGATCCTTTTCCATCAACTTGGGAAAAAAAAAAAAAAAACACAAAAAAAAAAAAAAAAAAAAAAAAAACCAAACCAAAAAAAATCCCAAAACAAAAAACCCCCACCAGCTGAAAGGATCATAAATAATGAGCCTTTGATTTATTGCTTTCATAGCTGGAGGCTATTAACTGAAAATATGCACCTTATGGACATCTAACAGCACTTGGCTCCCCTGTAACGTGCAGCAGCCACAAAGCAGAGCAGATCTCTTCCCCAGCTCTCTGCAGTGCTGCTGGGGAGAGCAGAACTCACCCGTGTTGGCCTCGTAGTCCCCAATAAATCTCTTTGTGAGAAAGCGAACGACCAGGGCTGCAAAACAACGACAAAGACAAAGAGATGGGTCCTGAAGGAGAGCCCAGAGGCACCTTGGCACAACTGCTGCAACATCTTCCTGCAGGAAGGAGTCTCAGGTGAAACCCAGCTATCTCTGGGCTGCTCACATGTTATTCTGCAAGTGCTGCTCTCAGCACTCACAGACAAAGATCTGGGGCCAAGCTGGGCTCCTAAGGCAGAGTTTTTCACAGCTTGTGTTGGGAATGAGCCCTCAGATTCAGAGTGGCAGCTCAGTGTGGGATAGGGAGGTTGTGTCCCTGTGTTCACAGGTAAAACAATCTGTCCTTGGCTCGGAAATAATTTAGGAAGAGTAACAAGCCAGTAGACTGCAGCTGATCCAAATTTAAGCATTTTATGTCATGCAAGAAGTGAGGCTGATGGATAAAATGCTTCTTTCCAGGCTTAAAACCCCTCACAAAACCCATTAGTGATATCTAATCACAGCCAGCAAGCAAACTCCGTGTGCTCTGCACCCTTGGGTTGTGCTGGAGCACCCTGGGCTGCCTTATTCACCTTAACCTGAGCTGGTTTCTTAAAATCTTTGATAAGAACATTTTCCTTTTTCTGCACAAAACAGTCAAATCTCATATTCCTGTGGTGCTTTGATCTCAGTAGATTCCTAGTAACTTGCAAAACTACATAATTAAGAGTTAAATAAAATGTCTTATTCTGCAAGCAATTATTTTGCAATAGATTTCATTTCAAGCAATAATTTTTCTCACAGTGATACTGGGTCCTCCTTTAGCACCCTTAGACGAAGTTGCCTATGCAGCTGTCTTCAACAAACTATTTAAAACTAATATGAAGATGTGGCTGCTTCAAAGCCAAAACAATCAAACATTTTGCTGAATCCCGTGGAACCACAGATGTAATAAACCAATCTGCTTTCAATAATTCCTGAAATCATGGAGCAGAGATATTCAATTGCTCTCTTTACCCTCTTTTCTTCCCCTCTGCTTTGGAGAGTAATAAAGGCACATCTTGTATGCCGTGATTTGTCTGCAGATCATAAAACATCTACAGCAGAGAATAAAAGCCACCTTTTGGGGGGTGGAAATTTAGCCACAGTTAAATAATTTGCACGAGACCAGCTAGAACCATTTGTGAGTACAAAACTCTCTGCTGGCTGCTCACGGACCTGCAGCAAATCTGCCTCACAAATTCCCCTGTGCTTTTTCTTTAAAAACAAAAAGCAACTTGAAATAGATGAGCTGCGACAAGTTTCAGAGTTTTGGGTGTGCCTGGGCAGCGCAGGGGCTCGGGCCCGGCTGCAGGGAGGAAAAGCGGGGCACACACCTGTGCCTTACCTGTCTTGCCCACGCCGCTGCCGCCCAGCACCACCAGCTTGATGATTTTGTTGGGAGCGCAGTCCAGCACGGGGTACTCCGGGATGGGCAGCAGCAGGAAGTTCGTGGAGTACTGAGACATCGTATCCTCAGGGATGAGAAGCATGCCAGAAGGGATGGCTGCTCCGGCCGAGCCGGGGGAGAAAAGCAGGAGCGCGGCTCCCCGGCGCCTGTTTCCTGGCAGGGAGAAGCCCTCTCATCCCACTGGAGACGCTTTCCCGAGGAATGCGAGAGCGCCCGGCCTCCTCCAGCCGATGCCTGAGCTCAGACAGCGACTGGGGAGAGCCAAAGGGAACTTTGTGATCAGCCCCCGTGAAAGCTGACTCCAGCATCCCGCAGCCAATCACGAGGGGACCGGGACATTCCTGCTCCGGGCACCGGGCGAGCCGCGCCGGCATCAGCGCTCCGCAGCCCTCCCCGCGGCGGCTCCGGGGGCTGGCCGCTAAAATCCCAGAGCTGGGGGCTTACAGCGCTTTCAGCGCGGTTCGGTCCCCCCGTGCTCTGCCTCATTCCGCTTTGGATAATCCCGTTCTGCCTGTCCGCTTCCTTCGCCTTCTCCGCGCTCTGTTGTTCTCCCCGTGCCATTGTGTGCTGCCCGCAGCTGAAGGGACCGTGCCCTTCGGGACAGCAAACACGTTTCCATCCCCCCCTCAGAGCTTTCAGGCAGCTGTGGGATATTCCCAAATCCCAGCTGACACGTGAATCCTCCGGGATACATCTGATCTGCTGCTCTGTGCGTGCTGCGAGTCCTAAAGGCCCTCTGGAATGTGGGGCAGCCTTGGGGTGGGACACTGCAGGCTCCCCAAACACGGGGAAGGGAATTTAGGGCTGGTGACAGACTTGGGAAGCTGAGAAAGGACTGTGTGTCTTTTCAGAGGGAATGAAGAGAGAATGGCTTCTCCAGGAAAACTGAGTGGGGTTTTGGGACAGCTGGCAGGGTCAGTGGGATGACAGCCTGGAACTGAACACTGCTTACAATCAGCTCTCAGTTCTCTGGGATAACAGGGAGGGAAGAACACTGCGGAGGGAGTGACCCAGATAAAGCAGAACTGCAAATAATATGAAACAGATGTAAATTAAACGAAAAAAAATTAATGTAGTTGAAGCATTCATCTTTGGAAAACTTCTGGGAAGGGAGCAGAGGCAAGGCTGGGCCGTGGGCTCTGCCAGGCTGTGTGAGGGACATGGATGGGAGTGGAGAGCAGGGTAATCCCCCACAGCTCGTGGAGCCTGGGGATGCAGTTTTCCTGCAGGCAGAAGATGGACTTGGCTCGCTCTGGAGAGGCTGCAGGCACCAAAAAGCCTCTGTGTGCCCAGCTGCCCTCACAGCTCTGCTCTGACCCACAGCACACACCTGAGCAGGGCCCTGAGCCAGGGCTGGACATCCCAGGGGTGGGAAATCAGGATCACTGCCCCTTCCCAAAGCACCCAGCCCAGCCTCCACACCAGCATCACACAGGATGTGCTGAGTGTGAGCTGCCCTGAGGAAAATCCAGCTGTGGGCACAGCAGTGCAGAGAAATCAGCACTAGAATCCCAAGATTTATGGAGATGTCATTTTTCCAGGGTCCTGCTTCCCCTCTAAAACCTCGCTGTGCAGCAGTATTTGTGCAGGGATGCTCTGCAAGCCCACAGCATTGTTCCTTTGACCATCAGGGCAGCTGATGAAGAGGAGGAAAAAAAATGTCTGGGGGCTGATGCAGCTCATGGAACTGGGAGAGAGCCACTGGATCCTGTGTCTTCTGGGACATGCCTCCTGTGGGAATAGTTTGCAAATCTTCCAGTGTCAATTTGCTTCCAGATTTTTGCAAAACCCTGAACACTGAAGGAAAAAAAAATATTTTCCAGGAAGTTTCATCACCAGGGTGCTTTTATCTCACACAAGCTTTGTAATAAGAGGGAAAATGAGAGGAGGAATAGGAGAAAAAGGCTCAAAATCTTGTGGTCAATTAATAGGGCAGCACTTTGAAATGTGTCATTGAGCTGGGCAGTGATAAATTTGGGATTAGTTAGCAGCAGTAAGTCACTGTCTCTCCGAGTGCTGGAACCTCTGTTACCATTTGCTATTAAAAGCATATGTTAGTGAGTAATATAAAAACATTCATCACAATAGTCCTCCTCCAAAACCAAACAGTCATAGATCTGTCAGCTTCTAGGTGGCCAGAAGAGCTCCAGCCCAGGAATAAAAAACAGATAAGTTCAAAAACACCATGAAGCATATTCTATATGGGCAAAGACATTCCTAGAGGAAAACAGCTCGGCTAGCTTGCTCCAAGAAAAAAAAAAAACTGAAAAAAACTGGAAAATAAAAAGTTAACATCATTTTGGGTAACCAAACGTGGTGCTGAGGAGCACAACAGGCAGTCAGAGGCACATGGAGGGTGAGCTTTGGTCTGGGTCAATGTGAGGCAGACAAAAAGAATGCAAACTGTGCTCAAATGATGCTGAGCTTGGATGTGGCACTCGAAAATCAGGAGCCACAGCCACGGGCACGGGGCAGCTGCTGCGTGAGGAGGGACAGGGAAGCTGCTCCCTGTGCTTGCAGGGCTGGATCTGGTGCTGACACGGGAGAGGGGATGTGTGGGGGCAGGAATGAGACAGCAGTGCTGGAGGAAATGTTGAACTGCTGCTTTTGGCAGCTCTGAGGGCTTCTGGTTGCTTAAAACAAATGTGAAAGCAGTTTTAGGCTTCATGTTGGAAGCAGACCAGTGGAGTTCGAGTTCCTTTGCTAATATGGTTCAATATGAATTTCCTCTTCACCAGCCCAGGCTTCTTGTGCTTCTCCCCATGCCTCGTTCCACCACGTGCAGGAATCTCTGTGCAGAGAGAAGGGCTTGTAGTACAAATAAAAAAGCTGTGCATTCTCCCAAGGTTTTCAATCTACTCTCAAGCTCCCCCCTCCTCTTAACTTTGAGGCTTTAATTCTGACAGGATTCGAGTAAAATACAGAATCAAACCCAGAGGTTTTCCAACATGGTCCTTATCTGCTTTTCCTGATTACCAGAGCAGCCTTTTTACAGAGTGAAGCCATGCAGAAGGATTCACACTCTTGGAGATTGTATAACCCTTGGCATGTGGAATAACAATTGTTTTTAAAGGAGAGATTCATTGTTTGTGCACAATGGACTTTTATTTAGCCAAGAAACCCATGTTTTAAATTCAAATTCTCTTGGAAAAACAATAGCTTAAATTAGAGGGAGAATATTTTCAAAACTGAGAGTGACTTTGGGAACATTTGGATGGTTCTGGAGGTTTTGCTTTACCACCCCTTGGGTTTCTCATGCAAAGATCTGTGCCTTTGCTTGATGCACAGAGATTATTATTTCCACACCAAATTTTTTACAGATTTATTTACTGCTCTGTGTTGCTTTTGGCTCTGTTTGTTAGAAGATCTTCTATTTATATTGTTGTTGGCCCTCTTACACATCTTCAGAGATGAAGCTCGCTAAAAATAAAAATATTTGCCATGACCATAGTGCCCATCACAGGAGGATGTCAGAGTGCCTTAAACTGCCTGTAATTATTCCTCATGCATTGTACAAAAGGAGTAAGAGATGAGCAGAGCCAGAGAGACCTTGCTAAGATCCCAGCATATTGGGAAAATGTTTCTCCTTCTGCCTAGCTCTGGCAGAAATGGTTTTTCCTCCAGAAGTTAATTTGTGACCATTACATTTGCCTCTGGTACAGCTTTCATAGAAGATATTGATGTTAGGGGGACTTGGAAAGAGAAACAGGGCTCTTTTCAGAGCAGAAATGGGAAATGCAGCTGTGGGGAAATGCCAGGGGCTGTGGCAGATGCTGAGACAAAACTCACTGCTGGCAGCTCGTGCACACACCCCTGAATGGATCCAACCAACAAGAATCGACCCCTGCAGCTCTCTCTGCCCCTCTTTGTTCCAAACTTGGGGCCCAAAGGTCATTTCTCACACTGCACTCAACAAAAATTGTCTTTGAACCACCTTTCTGCTCCCAGTAACTGAGAACATCAACGCTGGGAAAGGCAGAAGAGGAGGAGATAAGAAAGGACCAGAAATGAGTCTGGTGTGCTCGAGGTGCCAGCCTTGGTCTGTGCACTCAGAATTCCACCTTGCAGAGTTTAAATGAATTGAAAGTGCATCTCTGTGATCCAGCAGTGACCTCTGAGGACATCTGGGGACAAGACCACAATTTTAGGCTCATAATTCTACTCAGCAGCAAGTTGTTCTGATCCTGAGGCCAAAGGGCAAGGAAATGTCCTTCGATGCTGCTGCGACAGCTGAGATAAATTATCTTTGATTCTATTTTGGGATGTAAGAGAGATGAACATTTAAATACATACTTCAGTCTGGTCAAACACTGTACAGATTCCACAATTTCTGCACTTCCTGTCCCTAATTTTAAAGCACTGCCATTCATGGCAACGCTGTAAGGAGCACGTGGCCCTTTCACTTTGTGGGATATTTTTGTGAAGTGGGATATTTTGTAAGGATTGGGATTTTTGTGTTCCTGAAGCCTGTCCTTGGGGAGCCTGTAGTGGATGATGTGGGCAGCCCAACGTGTGCACGAGAACATCACTGCAGGCGAGCAGCTCAAAGGGAGTGGAAACACCTCAGCCTCATAGAAAAGTTTCTGCTTTGGAATCTGAACCATTCCCCCTTCCCCACAGGTATTCCTGGGGCTGGAATGTGGAAACAGCCCTGGCCCTGCTGGGACTGTGAGCAGGGAGCTCTCAGCTGCCCTCTCCAGCCCTTCCAGCAGCTCGTGGGCATTGAGAGAGGCCGAGCCTGCAGGCTGCACACAGCCCTGGGTCAGGATCAGCCACATCCCGGATTTCTGCCCTTTCCTCGCTGTTTCCCAGGGGCCGTTTCTTGTGAGGAGTGTTTGCCCTCAGGGTGCACTGCAGGATGAGCTCTGTGGTGTCTCAGGAGCTGTTGGAACCCTGGAGGCTTTTAGGCTTTCTGTGCTGACAGGCACTGACCCTCAGGCAAGCACTGTGTTTGACCTGAGGCATGGAACAGCTTCCAAAATTGAGTGCCAGCACTGGGATTGTGGTGAGGTTTGAATGGAAGCGTGTGGTATCATAGGGTGCAAAACTTAGATTTTAAGGTTTTAGTATATAGTAATATATATAGGGCAAGATGGAGGGTTTAGGGTGTAGGCTTGTGGGCTCAATATTTCTGAGCCTGAGAATTGCTAGCTCTTCCCAAGGGAAACTTTTCAACAGTTTTCCTTGTTTCAAAACAATTCTGTGTAAACAATATTCCTTTTCCATAATAACCTCTCTCCCAGGTGTTGTTTCTGTTACTTAACCACTGGAGAGAGGTGTCAATCCTATGGACCAATAATGTGCCCTTTTAGCACAGCATGCTATAAAAGGCTGGATGAATTGTAAATAAAGCCTTCTGATTCTCCTCTGCCTTCTGACTGGAGTCAAGCATCTTTATTTTGTGTCCAACTGCTACATAGGCTAAGTCCTTTTTCACCTTCTTCTTCATGGGTTTGGGTGGTATTTGGTGATTGGGTGAAAAAGTCTGCATTGTGGGCCATGGGTGGTTGGTTATTGGGTTAAAAGTAAAAATAATACAGGTGTCATCTCATAATTGGACAGTTTATGCTTAAAAGACTTTGGAAAGAGTTAGACAGAGACATTTTTCACTTTGTTAGCTAGAGCTCACAACTTGTGAGACTGTGTTACAGATAAGAATTAATAAACAACTGAGTCTGGATGTGAAAACTGCGTCTCCTGTGCATTAATCCCAGCTCTAACAGAAGAAGATAAAAAACCCACCAGGAATGTTTCCCACTCCTTCTCCCACTGGATTTACAATGGACACTGTTGTCACTCGCAGTGCTGAGCTCTCCAAGAGCCTTTTTGTCCCCGTGCTGGAGCAGGGACGTGTGGTGTGGAACAGCAGAGGGTCACTGGGGCAGCGCCACTGCTGGTGGGTGCCCACAGCCACTGGAAGGAGTCTTGGGAATCCAGGGCACCTCCAGGAGGGTTTTGGTGCTCTGGGGCTGCCGTGGTGTCCCTTGCGGGAGGTTTGGGGACATCTCCCAGTTCCCAGCCCACCCCGTGGGTGCCACCAGTGACCCCGGCAGTGCCCATCCCAGTGGTGCCTCCAGCCTCGCCCCTGAGCCCCAGGAATCCTGGAATATCCTGAGTAGGAAGGGGCCACAAGGGTCATGGAATCACAGACTCACAGAACATGACAGGTTGGGAGGGACCTTAAATCCCACCCAGTGCCACCCCTGCCATGGCAGGGACACCTTCCACCGTCCCAGGGTGCTCCAGCCCCATCCAGCCTGTCCTTGGGCACTGCCAGGGATCCAGGGGCAGCCACAGCTGCTCTGGGCACCTGTGCCAGGGCCTGGTCCTGTTCCCCATTCCAGTCCTGATCCCGATCCCAATCACTTTTCCATCCCAGTCCCATGTAGATCCCGATCCCCATCCTGATCCCGATCCCGTTCCCATACCGATCCCGATCCGATCCGATCCGATCCGATCCCGATCCGATCCCGATCCGATCCCGTTCCCCAGCCCGCTCCCCCGGACCGAGAACGCCTGGGAACGTTTGTTGCGCGGCGCGGGGGCGCGGTTTTGGCGGCGCACGGGCCGGGCCGGTTATCGGGTGCGCAGCTGGCGCTGTCAGTCGCGGCCCAAGATGGCGGCGGCCGGGGGCGGATGGAGGCGCTGGTGACGGTGCGGAGACTCGCCGCCGTCTGTACCATGGTGAGAGCCCTGGCGGCCGCACGGTCCCGCACGGCCGCTCCTGAGGGGCTCCCGCCCTTGCGCCCCGCGCCGAGCGGCGGGGAGGGGCCGCCCGGCGCCGTGCGAGCGGCAGAAGTGGTTCAGAGCCATCGCTGCGGGAGGCCCCGCGCCGGCACCGGGGGTCTGAGGGGGCCGGGGCGGAGCGGCCGTGCCGGGGAAGGGCGAGGGGAGCGCGGGCAGCCGCGGCCGGGCTGAGCGCGGGTGCCAGCCTGGCCCGGGCTCGCAGGGATTTGGGATAATCGCGCTGGAATCTGGGTTGGGGAAGGTGTTGGGAGTGCTCGGCAGAAACGGACCCGGCGCTCCCGGTGGGTGTGTCCGCTGCCGCCGGTGCCCTGAAATGCCTTTTGGGCCGGCGTGGGCTGCCTTTCGGAGAGAAAAGGAATTATCGAGCACTAATTGGCCCTTTGCCCGGGTCGTACTCGGCTGTTGTGATAACTGAGTTCATTTTAAACTTGTCCTACTCGTTTATCAAGGCTCTGCAATCGCTCCACGTGCATGCGTGTCCCGGGGACCGTCCCTGCTGCCAGGGAAAGAGGCAGGCTGGTAATTGCATGATTATGCAGAATTTTTAATGAAGTTACGCCGCTGTGTAAATAGAGCCCAGCCCGTGGCTGGGCCGGTGCCGGGGCAGAGCTGACTCACGGGGATATCAGCCCGGCAGGGAAGCACCAAACACCGCCCAGGGAACCTTCCGGGGAGCTCCGAGCTGCAGCAGGGCTGGAGTTCCCAAGGCAGCAGAGGATGGGGCTGGGGGTGCCCCCTGGGAGCAGTTTGGTTTTCATGACCCCACGTTTCCATCGCTCCCCGGGCTCTGTTGCAGCTGCATGGGAGAGGAACGGGGCTGTCCTGCTTTTCCATGCAGGTGCTGACTCCCAGTTTAACCCCAAGCCCAGCTGAGCTGAAGCCAGAACGAGCTGGGTGTTTGCAGAGACATTCATCTTTTCAAACCCCTGCCGTGGACAAGACTTCCCAGGACTTTATCCTTCCCTAATCTCCCTAAATGTTGGACTTTTTCCTGCATGGTTTGGATTTTTTAATTGCCCATACAGAGCCAGGTGAGAGGAAGGCCCTGAGAGGTGAGTCAGGGTTTGCTGTGCAGCTCTGCACCCAGAGGCCAGGGGTTGGCTCCATCCAGGGAATATTTTGGGGCATTCCTGGGAGCAGCTGACTGAGCCTCGCTTTGGGAGGGCAGAGGAAGGCAGAGCATTTCCCTGTGGCTGTGCAGCCAGGCCTGAGCACATCCCAGGGGGATTTTTGCATTTTTGCTCCTGTGTTTGCCTGGATTTTGGTTGGGATGGAAGCTGGGCAGGTGCTTGCAGCCTCCCACTCCCCTCCTGAACTTCTGGGGGTGTTCTTTTCCAAGAAATTTTTCCCTCTTGCAGCTCTGGGGGGGCAGATTCTCCTCATTGTGCTCCAAGTGGAGACTTTGCTGTTTCTGTTCTGTGCAGAAATAGCAGAGCAGTGCTGGTAGCACTAAATAATTGCATGAAACTGGCTCCCAGATTTCTTAATTAGTCATTTAATCACATGCTGTGGAATCTGTCAGCATCAGTGTTTTAGGTGCATGTGCAGCTTGGCTAAACTTACTGTCAATATTTACATTTATTCCCTCATCCAGCCCAGGAAATTAAGGTCTGGGTGCTGTATTTTTAACTGGATCAGTTTATTTGCATGTCCAACCAGTAAAAACACTGTTTGGTTTGTCATAAAGGTGCATGAAAAACCTCAGCCTTCTTTATAAAAACATTGAAATAGATGAACAAAGTCCCTTTGGAACTGCTTTCTTCAGGATTATGCTAATCCATAGGGATTGTACAGGACTTTATATATTTTCTTAGTAAAATGTGCATTTTTTTGACCAACATTTCCAGTCATCATCTGTGCTGCAGGCTGGAAAGGGCAAGCCCAGGTTTGTGGCATTGTCAGACCCCTTGGCATCACAGGCACTGCTGTTCCTTTGCTTCTCAGCCACTCCAGCCCCCTCCAAAATCTCTATAAAAATGAAATTCCCAGCCTGAACTCATTAGCAGCCAGTAATGAGGTTGAACTTAATCATCTCCCCCTCCCTAAAGTAACTTCCCTGTGCTTCAGCCCCGCTGTGCCTCAGGGTGGTGGCATTTCCTGCCTCCCTTTTCCAGGATTTCATCACATCCCTGGCAGCTCCAGCAGGGGTTGTGGGTGTGATTCCCTGCTGGGGGAGGCTGCTGGCCCAGCCCTGCCTCCCTGCCAGCAGTTCTGTGTCCCAGCCAAAGGGACCCAAAACTGGGGTGAACTTTGCTTTGGGGTTTTCCTTCTGTTTGCAGGCAGCCTCAGGATTGAGGGAGATGGGAGCAGAGAGCACTGCTGAGGCATTTTACATAAAAAATCTACAGCTGCTGTTTCAAAGTGTTTCAAGGGGTGTCTGGGGTGAGCTGGTGGGAATCCTCTCTTGGCTGAGGAGGGCAGAATTCCATGGAGGGCAGAATTCCTTGGTCTGGCTGCATCCTCTGCCCCAGGGCATGTTTGCTGTGCTCTGACATAGCTGTAGAACTGAGTGCTTGAGTCAAAACTCGAGGGGTTTGTTGAATTGACAGAACTTTTGGAAAAGGAGACCAGAACTTGAGGATGGAGCAGGGTGCAAAGCCCAGAGCCAGGCTTTTCCTCTCTGGCAGCTTGTGAGGAGGCTGTGAGCAGAATATTGTTACTTTGCAGGCAATTAGGGCCACTTCCTCTAGATTCATGTCTAATTGTTTGTTAAACCAGTAGGACACGCCTGAAGAACTCCAATCCAGGCTACAAATTGGGGGTAGTCTCACATGAATCAGGGCATAATCACTGACTTAGTGCTGGAGGGGAGGTGGCTGCAGCATTTGTCACTCCCACATTTCCATTTGCCACCTGAATAATTTACCCTGGGCAGCTCAGGCAGGGCTGTGGTGTCCCTGGTGTGTAATGTCACCTGTAGCTGAAGGACTTTGGTTTGGCTTTATCACAGAATTAACATTTGTAGCATTTATTTTTATCACTGGAAGAAGGGAGGGTGGAAGTAGAGCTGGTTAAGCAGATTTCTGTCTCCAGCAGTGCTCTGCTTCTTGACTGACATGTTAAACTGAAAGAAACAAAATATTCATCTTTGCACTTCAAACCCAGCCTGAGAATAATTGTTTTAGGGGGGAAAGAAATCCATAACCCTTTGGAAAGCAGAGAGGAGGTCACTTCAAGGTTTTCCCACGTGCTGTTTGTGTTCTGGTTTAGGGCTGTGGGTGATGATGGGTGTTTATTGCTGCAGATTTGGGGCTGGAAGCAAAGCCAGGCTGCAGTTCAGGTGGACCACACAGCTTCCCTTGGAAGGAGCTTTAGGATTTTACAGGAGTCCTGAATACATAAATGAGCTTTTGTGCTGTTCTGGTGTCTGATTGGATTGTCTATAAACTTGTAAAATTTCATGCTTTAGTTGTCCTCAGGAAAATGAGAGCTCATGAGAGATCCCAACTGTGTTGTGCCATGGAGTTGAGGAAATTGGGCTCTCCATGGTTCATTTGTTCAAAAACACTGATTATATTAGAGGGCTTCTACTTCAGAGCTGCTGCCATTTAAGAATAAAGTGTGAATACCTGGGGAAAGATGCTAAAATAACAGAGTGTATCTTGTTCAAGATGTGCTCTGGGTTTGGTTCTTCAATCAGGATTTAGAGCAAATGCTTTTATTGCCCTGGATTCATCTGTTTACATGCACATCACTCGCTGTCTTGTTGCTATTAAAAAAGAAATGGCTTTCAGTGCTTGCTCCAGCAGATGTCAGTTGGGGGGATTCCTGCACTTGCTGCCAAAATAAAGGGCAGCACTGTACATCATTATGGTTTGTTTCTATGTTGTGTTTTGTATTTTCAGCTCCTTTTATAGTGGGTACTTAAAGTGGGCTTGTAAAACAGATGGGGATAAACTTTGTTATGAAAGGACAGGAGGGAATGGATTTAAACTAAAAGTGGGTTGATTTTGACTAGAAAGGAAGGAATTTTTTCAATTGAGGGTGGTAAAACACTGGCACAGGGTGCCCAGAGCTGCTGTGGCTGCCCCTGGATCCCTGGAAGTGTCCAAGGCCAGGCTGGGACAGGGAACAGTGTCCCTGCCCAGGGCAGTGGGTGAGCTCTGAGGCCCCTTCCAGCCTGAACTGTTCCATGATTTATCCACTTAACCTCTCAGGCACTGAGCTGTGAATGTACTTCTCCACTGATTGGCCCCACAGCTGAAATTTACTGCTCTGTGCCTGTGTCATGTCTGAAGTTACAACCTGTTTATAAATGAAATGTAAATCTATTTATAAATCCTTGCCTTTCCTCAGCATCCACCTCCCCACTCTCCACAGCGCTGTCCCTGCACTGTTTGATGTGTGAGGCTCCTGATCAGATCTCTGCCAGCTCACAGAGGAGCAATGCTGGTGAACACTGGGCCCTGCACAGCTGGGAGCTGTTTGTGTTTGTCCTCTTGGAGGCCCAGAGAGCTGCAGAGGCCCTGAGAGCTGTGCTGGCAAAGCCTCCACTGCTGTCTGTGTTACTGGGTCACTGGGAGAAGGCCAAGGTCAGGAGGAGGCTTGTGGGGGGAGAAATCAGGGGGAGGGACTGGGAGCAGTGCTGAGGAGGAGACTGGGATGGACTGGGAGCAGTGCTGAGGAGGAGACTGGGATGGACTGGGATGGATTGGGAGCAGTGATGATGAGAAGGCAGTGGCTGGGATGGACTGGGAGCAGTGGTGATGAGAAGGCAGTGGCTGGGATGGACTGGGAGCAGTGCTGAGGAGGAGACTGGGATGGACTGGGATGGACTGGGAGCAGTGCTGAGGAGAAGGCAGTGGCTGGGATGGACTGGGAGCAGTGCTGAGGAGAAGGCAGTGGCTGGGATGGACTGGGAGCAGTGATGAGGAGGAGGCAGTGGCTGGGATGGACTGGGAGCAGTGCTGAGGAGGAGGCAGTGGCTGAGGAGGCTCAGCAAAGCTCAGCACTGAGCAGTGGTTCTGGTTTTCCTGCCCTTTCTCCAGGATCCATCCCCGTGTTCTTTTCACTGGAGCCCAGCTTTGCTCCCTGGCTTGGGGAGCGTGGAAGGAGAGGGTTCCACAGGATGTGGGCCCTGCTTTGCCTTTGGGGCTGGGGATCCTGTGGACCTTGCAGGACCTGCTCCTGGTGGAATAAACATGTGCTTGGAGGAGTTTACAAAGCACCCTGCACCCATTGATTTTAAACCACTCCAATTAAGGCTTCAGAGGAGTGAACTTCTTTGGGAGTGCAGCACTTTGGAGTTTCTCTGGGTGCTCTGTGAGCTTCCCTCCCTGCTGGAAATGGGCACAGCCTTCCAGGAGGAAGATTCCCTGGCATTTGGAAGCGTGGAGCCTTGGATAGCCTGTGACACTGCTCCTGTCAGGATTATCAGTTTGTTTGGAGTGCTTATGCAGGCAAAGTGCTGCAATCCAAGGTTCAATTTACAGTAATTTGTTATGCCTGGAACACAGACAGCCTTCCATGAAAAGGGATCCTTTCAAACCCTGAGCTGACAACTCTTTTTATCTGACTTCAGTGCTCCACAGCCAAGGAGTTTTAGAGGATGGGAAAAGCAACATCTAATCTGTGTTTAGAAAACCATGACAGTGTGTTCTATAAATTTGCAGCAATACAACCCCAATCTGTTCCATTTCCACTTCCCCCTAGGGTGATTTGAATAGTCCTGAAGCTGGAATTATTATCTCAGCAATTACAGCAAGTGCAGGCAGACTTCTGCATCAGCTCATGCAGATTTCCTTCCTGAAAGGTTTTAAGTAGCTCTGGCTTGGCCTACTTGTTCTTTTTTCCCCCCCTTTTTCGTTTTGATTTGTTTATTCACTCTTAAAACAACTCCTCAGCAGTGGGTCTGAGCAGCTCCTCTAATCTGGAGTGCTGCAGGATGGTTTCCCTTGGAGCCTTTCCACACAGCCTGAAAGCTGCTTCCCAGCTTGTTTTAAATGCTCAATCTTCCCCTGCTCCCAGTCGTTAAAAGGAAACAGCCAAATGAGTAATTAGAGAGCAAGACTTGTGTGCCAGGCATGCTCTGGACACTGCAATCCTGCAGGAATTTTCCCCTTTTTTTGTGTTTCTTTAAGGGAAATGTCTTTTGCAGGCAGGTGCTCAGTGGGAAGCAGCTTGTTCCAGTCCAGGAGTTAGGATGGTGTGGAGTCCAAGCCAGAATATCCTCAGGGATTTTATTTCATCAGGTTTTTATTCCAGTGATGCTACACAGCTTCTGGGTGTGCATCCAGCTGCAGTGAGAGGCTGGAGATACCCTGAGTTATCAGCCTGTAATTCCTTCATTTGAACTGAATTAGATAAATTGCAAAGAGAGAAATACATAAAAATCAGGTAATGTGGAAATTAATATTTTGTACTGAGCTAAAAATAATAATAATTATCCTTTAAGAAAGGCTGAATCTTCCAATTTGCATGGGCTGTATGGAGAGGGTTTTAAATTAACTGATTGTTAAAAATGAGCTAATGGAATTAATTAGCCTTGGGTGTGTTTTAGGCAGGCCTAAAGCAGCTGAAGGGTGGAGGCAAGCACAGAGAACTTCAGTTTCAACAGGATACAGTGAACAGATAGAATTTTTTCTGAAATTCTGGGAAACACATCCAGATTTTAGAAGTTCTCTTTGACAATCTGCCACTGTCCACAAATGAACTGTAAATGGAGCATCTGCAGCAAACTTTAACAAAAATAAATTGGCTCCTTGTAGATTTTGGCAGGATCAATATTGAAAAAAGGATCAAACTGTAAGTTTGTAGTTGTATTTTTGAAAAGGTTGGAAGAAGTTCACCATTTTAGTTAATTCCCTTTTACTTTAGCAGCTGCTTCATCCCTGTTAAAAAAACACGAGTTCAAACCTCATGAAGCATTTGTTTGACAAGTCTTTCTGAATTTCTGTGTCTGTCAATGACACCAAAGAGATCTTGAGTCTTTTTTTGTTGTTATATTGGGCTGGTGGTGGCTGTGGCATGGTTCTAAACCCACTGGCAATCCAAAGCCTGTGTGATTCGAGCCCCTCAGAACTTGTCAGAGGCAGTGCCATGAGCTCTCAGGGCAGTGGGCTCTTCCCCCTTGGGACTCTTGCCCTGCTTTGTGGGTTTTTCCCTCATTTCCAGCTCCAGTGCTCACTGTTTGAGCAGCAGCACAGCACTGGCCTGATTATTTTGACAAGAGCTCAGAATATCTGAGGATGCTGACCCAGAGTTGTGCTAATTCTGGTCCTTTTTTTTTCCTGGAGCTGCAGCAGCAGCTGCTCCATGCTCAGAAGTCTCCTCACAGCCTTTCTGCTTTTCTGACCATCCTCACATGTGCAGAGTTACCTCCAGAGCAGCACAGAGCAGATATTTGGGAGTAGAAATGTGGATTCCAGCCAAGTGGGAAAGTGTCAGTTGAGGGTAAAAAACTGTAATAACAGTCCCTAATTCCCAGCCAAGGTTTGTGGTTGATCAGGATTTCTTAGTAAAACTCATGTTGCTGAAAAGGGAAGAGGTTGTCACTTGAAGCAGGATGCTGGAAATGTGGAATTCTCAGCTGACAGCAGCTCTGGGGTTGTTCTTAATCACTCCCAGCTTTTGTTCATCCACAGCCTCACCAGAACTCTTCAACTCAGCCTAATTGCAATTTCTACCATAAAGCTAATTAAATATAATACAGAGAACTGATTCCTGTCAGATAAGTGAATGCAAGCTATGAGCCTTTTGTCTATAAGAATAATTACAAATCCAATAAGTTTAAGGTCACCAAATATTGGAGCCCCTGGAAACTTGATACATTTCCAGTTTCTGAAATCAATTTAATCTAGGCTATGCAAAATACTCTTTTTCTTTGCAGGAATAGTTTTTTTGGTTGTTTTTTGGGTTTTTTTTTTGTTTGTTTTTGTTTGTTTGTTTGTTTGTTTTTTTGCTAAAAAGAGCAATAATGTTCTCTGTGATCTCCTTTTGGTGCTGCAGTGAGTTACCACTGGCTAAGGAACAGAGGTCTACTACTGTTTATTCCACTTGCATGGTGCATTGAACAGGAAATAAATCTTTAAGACTTCTCTACTGAGCAGAAATCACTCAGAGCTTACGAGCTGGAAGAGTTGGATGAATCTCTCTTCTGGTTCTGATGGGTTATTCAGTTAAAATTTCAGAAATACTCTGAGATCACTGCCCCAGTTTGGCTTGGCTAGACAGCTCTCTCAGGGAAGGGGCTTTGAAACTGCCCTTTTCACATCCCTTTCCTTTAAAAAATTCAACAGAACTTGCCTTGGGTGTTCTCTGGGTAAATCAGTTTACCCCAATGCCATTTTCTCTGTATCTCGTCCAGATATGAGCATGGAATAAAATCCCAGAATCATTTAGGTTGGAAAAGGCCTCCAGGACCTCCAGGATCATCCAACCTGACAATCCCCACCTTGTCACCAGCCCAGAGCCCTGAGTGCCACATCCAGCCTTTTCTTACATGTTTAAAGTAAAATATTGGTGTGATAAACCTCACTGTGTTGGTATGAGAAAGTGAGGAAAACCTGAATATTAACAATCCCCTGTGCTGTTGTTTGATACTTTAATATTTCATGTATTTGATTTTTTTAAGAGTTTTCTTTGTCTTTTCAGTGAGCACAAATGTTCTTGGGCAGACCCTTCTTTTAATTAGCTGATATGCATAAAGTAAAATGGCTGCAACTATGACAGGAAATATTTTATTGTTGTTTTTTGAGGGTTTTCTTGGCCGTTTTTAGCTGTGTGTATTCCTGCTAAGGTGGTGATAGTTGAGATGGGCTGGGCAGTTTTGCATTTTCCTGTTTGACTGAAGATTCCAGAACTGTGGAAGCACAGCCAGTTCTGTGAGTGGGGTGGGAACAGAAAAGGGGAGCTCTGAGACTGCACTTGAAGTCCCAGGAATTTCCAGAAAATTGAAAATCCTGCTTACAAGTGCTGAGACTTCCCTTGTCACCTCCCCCAGCGCTGTAAAGCACTAAATCCACATCTCATTATGTAAATCAATCACTATTAGCACACAGTTAAATGAGGGGGAAGTTTTCCTCCTGGGGTAATTGTGTGTTGTGTAAATCTGGGTTTATTCCTGCTCACACTTTGATGGTGCTGAAGCTGAGCAGTTCCTTGAGAGCATTTCCTTGCACCTCACAGAGGTCAAGGATCTCCTGGCCTTGTTCAAACATTCATTTATTTGCCTTGCACCAGCAGTGGGAAGTCAGTTCTGATCTCCTGCACTCATCTTTATATTCAGTTATATTTTAGTTCGTAGTGTTTGCTCAGCTCTTCTATGCCAAGCAAACTCAAATTGCTACGGATGAGGGGTTTTTTTCATGGCATTTTTTGTTACTCCCACAGTATGTGACATAGTTCAGCAAAACTGTATTGATTTTCTTATGGTTTTAGGTGTGCAAAGTACCACAAGATGCAGAACACTTTGGCTGTGGCACCCCAAAAAGGTGCATTTCTTAATTCCCCAAATAATAAAATAAATTTTCATATTCTGGACACTTGCCACTTCGGTTAGATTTTTAATTCTAGACAAGATATGACTTTTATATTTCCAAAATTATGAAGTATGGATTGTTTCTTGCGAGGAAATATTCCCCTGGTCTGTGGCAGATGGAAAAATCTTTTAGCTGGGGTGGGAAAAGGTGTGTGACACCTGTCAGTGTGACAGCAAAGCCTCCTTGCAGCAGGACGTGGCTCAGGCTGGACCAGATTTCATCTGCACTGGGTTAATTGGCTAATTGTTAATTGAGATGCAAGATTGGGAGGAGCTGGACTTTGACTGCAGTTCTGGACCTTATCCCAAAACCTGGCCAAGTGGTGCCCACACCATAAAGTGGATTTCCCCCTCCCTTTCCTTGTTTAGTGCAGTTCTGCTGGACATTGACTCCATGGTGAATCATCTGTGTTTCTGAGGGAGTTGTTTTTCCATGGAATGCTGGGCATTGCATTTCCTGGAGCTCTTTCACTATTTAATTTGCAAGTTTGCAGCTTCAGAACTATTTATGGCTAATCCGTGATTCCTTTTGGTACCTGCCACCAGTGCTTTGAGTCCTGTTTTGAGTTTTTTATGATTTTATGAATTTAAAATATTCTCTGGTAAGAAACTTTAGAATCATCACAGAATCCCAGAGTGATTTGGTTTGGAGAGGACCTTAAAGCTCATCCCATTCCATGGGCAGGGACACCTTCCACTATCCCAGGCTGCTCCAGCCTGGCCTTGAAAACTTCCAGGGATGAGGCATCTACAACTTCAATTGTAAATAATACATTCAATACAATCTAATTTATTAAGGAAATCTTAATTTTTTAATCTGCCTCTGCAGTTAATTTACCCCAATTTATAAAGTTTGGGCAATAAATACAAGGAAACACTTGGGAAAAAAACTCATTTATAACCTGTCAGGTTGAATGGATACAAGTTGGTGGCTTGGTTGACAACCCTGGTTTATGGTAGTTTATTCAATTCTTTATATCATAGTTTCATTAAAAATTACAATTCATATGGTTTTCTTTATTTGTTCAGATATTTATTCCATGTGTTGTTTTCCAACTGGAGCATTTGGGCTGTCAGGTTTCACTGGTTCTCTGAGGTTTGGCACCTCCTTTAATGGGCTTCTCTCCAGTGATTCCCTAATAAAACACTGGAGACCGTGGAGGGGGCGAGGAAACGCCAGAGAAATTGAACCTGAACTTCACAAGCTCACAGGATTTACAAATGCTCCTTTCCTAATCTCCAAACATGCAGCACAGAAGAGCAAAACAACCCCAGCAGGAACCAGTTCTGATTTCCAGGCTGAAAATTCCAGAATTTTCGCCTCTTTTGCATTTCTGTGGAATTTTGATGATCATCTCCAGTTACTCCATTTCCCAAAGGCAGTGTGGATCAGAGGGCTGGAAGTAGAGAGCTGAGGTAGCCCTTGGAAAGACCCCTGTCAGCAAATCCTCCTTGCTGATGGGTCTTTTTTTTTTTTTTTTAGGTTTGGTTTGGGTTTTTTGGGGGGAGATATTGGAGGAAAAAGAGCTCCTTGGAAGCAGGGAATGGCTGCAAGGAAACAAATGAAAGGAGCTGCCTGAACTGGCACTGATGCTTCAAAGATGCTGTGTGTAATTGCTGCTTGAGCAGAGCTCTGCTTGTAAATCTGTCAGCACCCTGTGAGTGTTTTGTGGGTTTGGAGTACCCAGTTCTGAGCCTGCCTCGTTTTATCTCTTTTGAGAAATGTAACTCACTGTAAATCTGATGGGGGACATCCAGCTACAACTGTTAAACCAGATTATTTCTTGGTTCCTCTCCTGGTGTTTTAGGAAATTTTTAGTTATTTCTCAGTTAAAGACTATCTGGATGGAACTGTCCTTACAGTCTCTGCTTGTGGTTTGTATTAATGAGATGATGGAAATGTTTGCTCAGCGATTAAAAGGCATTGGTAGCTTCAGGGGAATAAATTAATGGAGTTTTGCTGGTCTGTGATGTTTAGTTTAATGCTTTTCTGAGGTGTCTGAAGGTGGCTCACCTGTGCAGAAGGATTTCTGTTTGAACAAGGTTCGGGTTGCAGTGACCTGGGCATTTAAAACAGAGTTAGGAATCCAAAGTGTTTGGATTCTGCATCAAAGAAGCTCAGGACTGTTGGAAATCAGCAAGAAACGTTAAAGAACAAGGTGGAGAGGAATGAGGGAAGGATCCACATCCCAAGATATTCCCATCCATAAGGTGTTGGATTGAAAATGGAAACAGACGAAGAAACCACTTTGAATAGAAAGTGGACCGAGTTAAAATTCAAAATAAAACATTGGAATGCTTTATGTGCCGAATGAGAGCAGTGGTGTTTTCAGTTGTGTCTAAAACAGCAAATTCCTTATTGTACTGCTGGAAACTCAAGGATGTGTCAAAGTGCACTGTGAGCTTCATACATCACCCTGAAATTAAAGGTAGCAGAGCCAAAGCACTTTCAGGTGATCTGAGATGTGAGAAAACTCTTATTTCCATTATTTTGGGAGTTTGTAATCAAAAACTTCACTTGTCCATAGTATTTTGCAAAATCAAGCTAGAAAAATACAGGATAAGTCTCTTTATTTTTACAGTGCATTCTTGACTAAATAAAGTTGCTGTTTCTAGGTCACTGTGACCAACCTTGTGTTTTAAGTGAGAACAGCTGATTGTGGTAATTTCCAAATAAACTGAAATATAGAAAACTCTTTTGTTAGATCAGATACTTAATTTTGGCTGATGGAGTTGAGATTTGAAATGAAACCTTGGTACATTTGTGGTAATAAAGCATCATATTCACTTAATTCTGAAGAACACAGCAAACACAAAATACTGATTTTTCAATGGAAGTAAATGATTTCCTAAACTTTGGAAAGTTTTTTAGGAAGTTTGCATTTTCTCTAACATAAGCATTGTTTTTTGTAGGGCGCCAATGCCTCTGCTTTGGAGAAAGAGATTGGTCCTGAGCAGTTCCCTGTGAATGAGCATTATTTTGGCCTGGTCAATGTAAGTGAATTTTCTATGCTTAAAATGCTGGTTTTTAATTCACATCCTAATTTGGAGCTTAACAAGATTCTCTGAGAACTTCTCACTTAGAGGGGACTGAGCACAGACACCACATCCTGCAGTGTGATTATTAACCAAGATGTCATTTCATCTGACTCACAGAAAAATAAATGTATTTCATGTAAAGTCTCTGAGAGAACCCTTCCTTCTCCAGTGCATTTCTAATTCTAAGATTTTAATATTTAGCTGGAAAATTGGAAATTATAAAGTGTGTCCATTGTTAATATGCTGTTCCAGAGAAGATTTTCCACTGATGTTGCAGTGCAGGGGAGGTTTTAAAATGAAAATATGTTACTTTTCTAAAAACACCCCTCTCGTGGGAGGAGTGGAAGTTTTGTGCAGGAGATGAATGGCATGGACTGGGTGGATAATTCCTTCATGTAGTAATACTCTTCTAGATTTTTGGCAGCTGTGAACCCTCCAAAAAGCTGAAGTTTTGCAGTTTGTGTGGCTTGGGGCTGTGGAGTTTGCTGAATTAACTGTGCAGAGGATGTTGATCCTGGTTAGTTCAGAGCAGCAGTGGTTCTGTGGCATCCTATTTATGATGGGAAAATGCAGTTTGGGCAGAACTCAGTAGAAACAGAGTTATTTCTGTCTGCTGGACATCAGGGGTGTGTTGAGAGCTGGGGGATGCTTCACCTCTTCACACACCAAGTAAGGCCAGCTAAGTAGTATTTATTGAGCTCATTAGGGACCCAGTTAATTGACTTTGTGTGGGTTTCTAGCAGTTTATATTTCAGGCACCCATTTATCCAAACACACAGAATTCTGTTCCCAAGGCAGGGTGTTGGTGGCCATTCCAAAGCTACTGAGGTTTGCACCATAATGGCAAAAATGGAATTGTAACAGAAATAGCAGAGCACTGAATGGTGTGGAGAAGAAAAACAGCATCCTAAAAATAACCAGAATTATTAGAACCCCATCCACTCTCTGTTTTGAAGGACAAAACATGACTAACACTGTTGTGCTTCATTTTTTACAATTGGTTTCTTGAGGGTAGTGTTTTCACACCGTTGTTCTGCTGAGCTTTTCCTGCAGTTATTTCTGGTTCTTTCATGATTTGGAATTAGTTGGAGCATTTCAAAGAGTGCAGTTTCCTGGCTTCAGCATCAGTGCTGTTAAATGTGTGATTGCACTGCAAATACAATCAGGTGTTGAACTCGTGGGCAGTGGAGGCCAAAACTTTGGGTTGAATAGTTATTTAATTTTTGGATCAGTGAGCTAATGCAACCTGACTCTGTTAACCTGTGTCTAAAGCCACTGCAGAGTATGTGGGAAACTGTTCAAATAATTTATATTTACTAAAGCACAAGAGGGATGGAACCATGGGGTCATTCCAGAATTTCATCTCAGTTTTCATTTTAAGAAGCTCCTATCTTCAAATAAACCTTTAGACTTAGGATGCCTTTTTTGTGTTGTGTGCAGATTTATTTAGCATGATGCTTCTTTGTTTTTCTAGGTCACTAACAAGCATGTGAGTGATTCTCTCTCCTAATTCATGTTTTTGTTTAGTTTCCATATTTATTTCCCTCATGTCAATAAATTTTAACTTGTTCCCTGTTGTTTGCATATGGTGTAAATCAATGTTACTGTAGCTATAATCTGTGACCTTTTGAGCTGTATGAATTAAGGTGTTCATTTTCTGTTTCAGTCAAAGTTGTGATTAGCTTGGAACCATTCTGCTGCAGTAATCACACCAAATTTAGGTGAACAACAACCATGTCTCGTGTAGCACTTAAACCCAGGCTGCTCTGTAGACAGATTTTATGCTTTTTTGGTTTATTTAAAATACGTTGCTCTTGGGGTGCAAAACCTTGTTACCAGAAGTTGTGGGGGTTGGCAAATGCAGAATTTGTCTCCCTTTTTTGAAGCAACAGCACAGTAAATTGCAGAGCAGCAGCTCTGAAGCCCTGGTATGTTGCTGTGGGTGAAAAGCTGATATCCTGGTGTCCCTCCTTGCTCAGCCACAGGGAGTAGCCTCTGCAAGGCCTTATCTGTGCCCTCACACAGTCCAGGTGCAAAACAGCTGCTCTGTGCATGGCCCTGCATCGTGTGCTGCTCAAAACACTCCATTATGAGCAGGAAACATTGATTTTATCATTAATTTATAGTACATTTTGCCACTGGCATTGGCTCAGTTGGTCAGATCAGGGTGTTGATAATGCCAAGGCTGTGGGTTTGATCCCTCTGTGGGTTGTTCACTGAAGAGCTGGACTCCATCATCCTTGGGGGTCCCTTCCAACATCAAATATTCTGTGAAAATTATTTATTTGTTTAGTGTTCTTGGTACCTCTCCCCAGCAGGCTTTCTGCTCCTAGGATGAAGAGTAGTACAAAAATCACAAAATTTGATGCTTTGCTGAACCCTTAATTACTTTTTCTGTGTATTCCCAGTATCCTGTGAGTGTTGTCTCCTCTCCCTTCCCTTGCTGTCACAAGGCTCAGCCTTCCCCCTTGTTCCGGGCAGCGTTTCCCCCTTGTTCCGGGCAGCGTTTCCCCCTTGTTCCGGGCAGCGTTTCCCCCTTGTTCCGGGCAGCGTTTCCCCCCCGTTGCGGGCAGCGTTTCCCCCCCGTTGCGGGCAGCGTTTCCCCCTTGTTCCGGGCAGCGTTTCCCCCCC